>JAZHYW010010819.1:0-44523 GCA_037355805.1 Ixodes ricinus | reverse complement strand
TGTCGGCTGTGTTTTTTTTACAGAATTAATTGTGCGTGGCATAATGAAAGTCTGATAAACCTGGATTCGATAGTCGACCCGATTTTGGAGCGTCGACGAAGGTAAATGCGCACTTGAAGTCGTTCTATTCTCACCGCAATGTTCCCGTTCGCGAGTAATTAAGGCGTCGATTCCGAGATATTATAAAAAAATGGGGAAATGTTTTTTAAATTTTCTTTCGTGTACAACGTTTTCGAAATACGTGAAATGTCCACCGAGGTATCAGCAGCCGTGACGAAATTTAGCGTTTCAAGCCGCTGTGTCACGTCTGTCAAATGAATCGACGGTGAACCGCGCAGGCACTTTAACATTAAAATGTGTCTGAGGACACTGGACACTTCTGGTGCAATTCCCCTGTGATTCAAGAGCAGACATGGCTGGCGAGAAACAACGCCAAAAGTTGTCATGACACAAAGCAAACAATGCATTTTTGGCACTTTACATTTTTATTCAACGTGGAAAACTAGCAATGAAATACAAAATTGATTTTAAAGAGAGTGAGCGAAGTAAATATTATACATGTTACATGAACCATTCCTGAACGAAATATTCAGGAATAGGCAATGTAATTGTCGTAACTTTGGCAATTAAAAGTTCTCGAGAATAAGCAATTCAGCATTACTTTTGCTAGCCACCCATACAAAATGGCTTATGGCGTATGATCTTCCACATATGGTAACAAATATATCTTTCTCGTGTGTACCGACTAGAGCAAACCTAAGGTTGCACAGAAACCAGTAGTGATCGTATTTGTCTTCAATGTGTAAAGACATATTTTCGATTGATCAAAAAAGATTGTGCCTCTCCTACCAGATGAGTGCAGTTTGATTATCGGGATCACACTGTTCTAGGCAGGACATAGGTATACGAACACAGGATCGAAGTACAGCCAGGATCTTTACAGCCATTGGCAAGACCTACAAGCACTCTGAGAATGAACATACCCTATCATGGTTACCATGAAAGGGCATACCTTGCAGTCAGCGGTCTGCTTTGAAGTCTATCAGGACAAGAATGACAGTACCGCAAACAATTATTAGGTACCGTCGCATTTTGGTCACTTTTACTTCAAACGGCCGGGTTAATTATAACAGAACACAAAGGACAGAAACAACCAGAGTCCTAGGGAAGCATATTTTAGCCTAGCCGAATATAACCTCTTGAATACCGAGGCACACCGAACAGTCCAATGATGACACCTCCACTAGATTTTCATGTCGTTGCACTAGAAATTGCCACCAACTTCAAGTGGACACCAATGAGACATTGCGACGCCAAATTTTATGGAGAGTCCATGGTATAAAGAACATTAAACTCTGTGCGAAAGGCCAGCTTCATAAAGTCGTGTTGCAACGTGCATGCAACCAGCTTAAAGGACCGATGCAACAATTTTTGTACTTTGCGCAAATACCGCTTAGAACGGATCCCTGACGTTAATGACCTATGAAACACGCGTTCGTTTTCCCTTGCAATGAAAAGTCCCCAGAAAAAATTTAAAGAGAAAACGAGCAGCGTTAATTTCCTCAACTCGCAGCCTGAACAAGCGGCCACGTGATCTGGAATGATTATATGCCGCCAATGTTGATCATAGCCACGCGCTGTATTTGGCAAAGCACAGGTCACGCGCTGGATTTCTGCATTGTTATGGCTCGGCTATTGTCGTCGTTGGCAGGACCTGAGCCACTACCCGAATGCTTCTCGAGCTAGTAATTATCACGAGCCCAAATCGAGTGCCCACGCAATGCTCGGGTCTAATCTAAAAACCGCATTCAAATATATCGTCACTGGGGTGTACTGCGTCCCATTACGTCATCAAATTGCAAAGGAGAGATTGAATAGAAATGATCGCTTTTGTCCTTGAAATTACACCGCAACAAAGGAGTTTCTTGGCCAGTGGCGTTCCGAGCGAGTATCCTTGAGTCCCACTAGTGCGAAGTAAGCTCGTGTAAAGTGAAGAACATTCCCATTTGAATATCGTTGCACCACTCCTTTAAAGGGATGCTGAGCCGAAATTCGGATTTCAGAAAATAAGCGCCGCAGACAGCGTTCGGTAAAGTGCATCTGAAAGTGCTGCTTCTAGTAAAGTACAAAGCAAATGAAGACGTTGAACGTCTCATTTACGTAATAGTGTATGCCTAATAATTTACTTATAAGTAAGTTATTAAGTACACTACCAGAACAACGTACTTGAAGTAAAGTGCTACAAATACAATGTACTTTCAAGTAAAAGTTTTAACACAATCTTTCATGATGCCCTTTCATTTCCCCTATACAGAGATTTTTTTAAAAATTGGTATGCATTGCCAAGGGGTAGTCAAAGGAGCATGACCTCAAAAACAGCGGCGAATATTTAGTAAAGTCAAGTGGCCACAGAGTCGTTTTTTTTTTTTCAGGAATGGAGCCAAATTCAGAAGACCATCATCTGAATTTGGCTCCCCTTGCACTGGACTACTGAAAAAAATTATATGAATTTATTTGATATGTTTATTGGACACCTTTTTCATTCAGAAATTATTTCATATCAGTTCATATGCCTAGGTACCACCCCATTCATGTGCTACAAAATATTTTTATTTACACCACCTTCTAGATACACATTGCGCATGTATACACTAGCATCAGCTGAACATATATATTGAGCGCATACACGTACACGGCACAACGAACATGAAATCAACAGCACACCCAATAATCTGCTTCTCGAGCTCTCCAGCTTCCGCCTCTATACAGGTCGTTCTGCAGGCAACGGAGTTTTTCGGCGACCACCTAAGCAATAAGTAATGGTTCTCAGCATGTTGGATTTTTTGTCGGTAATGTCACACCTCTGAGAGTATTTTGAACGGCTCAGGGATGAATCTCTTCGTAGAAAGTAAACGCTCATGCAGTAATTATTTGAAAGCCAGTAACCGCCGCTCCACTGCGGCAAGTCGTATACTGAAAAAAAAGCTATTAAAGGAAATTATTTCTGATATGTTTACGGCACATTCATATCAGTTGGCATATGATGGATATTTCGCTCTATATGACTCATATCAGTTTTTGGTTATTTCATATCAGTTTCATATATCGCATATCAGTTTTTTGGTATTTCATGTCAGTTTCTATGTCGCATATTAGTTTTTGGATATTTCATATCAGTTTTTATATGCCACATATCAGTTTTTGCTTTATTTCATATCAGTTTTATATACATCGTGCATGTCAGTTTTTGGGTATTTCATATCAGTTTCATATGTCTCATATCAGTTTTTGGATATTTCATATCAGTTCTATATATAGATTCATATAATTTTTTCTAGTAGGGTTGTTTCACCCGGAGAAGAATGTACTAGGAGAGAGCATGGACGTCAGCCCCGTAGCTTCCGCAAGCAATCCTCTCATAGAAAAATGCCCTCCTTAATAAAAATAAAAATATAAAAATAAGTGTGCAAGCGAGCTGGTGATAATTAATCATGATGTGACACTGCAGATTGAAAAGCGAAAAAATTAAGGAACTTTCAAATTGAAGGAAAAGACAAAAGAGAATGTCTCAAAACAATGTCGTTCTCCTCTGTTGTTGTTGTTTGTTTTTTTTTCGCACCACAGATTTAGGTGCTACATTATGATTAATTGTTCTCCCTAATATTTAAACCTCCTCGCTTTGCGCTGACCGATCCGAGAAGTAGCAAGAGTTCGCAAAGCTACGGGAAAGCACTTAGTACAAACGAGGCGATGCGTCGTCTGCTCACGTTTCTGGTGAGAGTGGAATATCCCTCCCAGTATTTCTTCGAGTTGACAAGGCATCACTTCGTGATACAAATTTAACAAAACCAAATTTGGGGAGTGTACCTTGAAGTCGGGAATTGTACTTTCCCGGAAAGTAGCAGAAAAAAATACTTTAGCACAAGTAATCACTAGGCTTCGGACGTCGATTAAAAGCTCTCAACCCGACTCTTCGGCCACCCTTTAATCGTATTAATTAATCGATTAATCGGTCATTCGTCTCATATTTCCATGCATAATAATATTGCTTAAAAATAAAACTTGTATCTTGTTTCTTTTTTTTGCTGAATATGTGGTAAACGACGCAATAATTTTAATTATGAATCGCCTTCGATGTACAGTTGAGAACAGTTCAAAAACACTATCACTCACAGATTACTACTTCAGCTCCATGAGACAAAGATGTTTGTTGATATTCTCCGGGATGGGCGGCTTCCTTTGATTGCTCACAGTAGTCTCTGCAGCGCTAAACGGACACTCGCACGTCGTTGAAATCGCCGGGACATGTGAAAACCTTCTGCACTTGTATGAAGTTACAAATCTCCCCTTACAGTTTACCTTAAGTTAATATTTCACCTAAAGTTTTCACTTCATATATGTGTGCTCGTCCATGCCTGCTTGGTGAAAGCATTTAATTTTTATTTAATTTTGGTTCGTCAAATTTTTACCGATTAACCGGTTAAACAAATTAATCGCGATTAAAGCATTAATCGATTAATCGGTAGGTTAATCGATCAATTGCCCAGCCCAAGTACATACTCGGAGAATGTACTCAAGTAAAGTACAAGTTTCCTAAACCTAATTTAAGTAGTACTTTAGTGCAATGTACTTAAAGTACTTCCCAACACTGGCCGCAGACGTGTTCAGCAGGACGCCACGAACCCCAAAACACCACTCATACAGCGATATCTCGAACGGATCGAGCGATACTTTATGAGAAGTATCGCTCGATGTACCGCTCGTCGAAGTGAAGTGCGCACACCCCGGAGTTTTCCTGAAGATGCGTGTCTCCCCTCGGAATATTCCTGTCCCAGTGAGAGAAGAGGACTGGGTCCTTCGGGACGGCGAACAACGTGTGTTTTTCTTTTGCAGACCTGTAGCCTGTCGTGCATCCTGGAACGAAGCAGTGCTTCGCTCGCTGCTTTTTCTTTACGCCGGAGGTTGATGAGGCAACGTCCATGGTCTCCGCGTGTCACCTGACGGACGGGCATGGAGGAACGGTTGAAATCAACTCACACGAGCGCTGAAGAACAGATGAAAGCGGGCGTGAACTCGACGCTACCCGCCTTGCCGCACGGAAATGCCTGCGCCAGCAGCGCGCGCCTAGCATACAGGCTGACTAGAGCGCCCCTGACGGTGATTTTCCAAACCGGCCGCGGCGGTGCATGGGAGAGCCGGCGCGCTCGACACACCAACTCTCTAGCCACCCTACTTCCTATAATAAAAGTTGCTAGATTGCCCAACGTTGCTAGATTACCTCCCAAATAGGCTGCACATGCATCCACTAGGTGCACATTAAAAGATCGTTTAATTAGCTTCAAAATTAGTTTCCTTGTGCCTCTCAACAAAAGGCTGGTATCTTTGAGGTTATGCTGCAACACGCAACACATTAAAGCTAAAAAATGAGCGCTGGAATTTCGTTTCTGTACCCCCTTAAAAGTCCCTGAAAAGATTTTTTTTTAAGTCTAATTGGGACACGCCTGTCCCAACCAGACTGCTAAAAAAACAAAAATTCTTTTTAGGGGTCTTAAGAATTGAAAGGAATGGAATAGACCGATCTCACCAGCCAATTTGACCACGCCACCGCTGCCGCAATGCACCGAGGGAACATTAGTCTTTCCGCACGTGCCCGAACATCGCTGGAACTCGCACGTGAAGAGCACGAGACGGCAGGAGCCGTCTCGGGCACTGCCGCCAGGGGGAAGCACTCACTTGATCAAATTAAAGTCCCTCGATGAAAACGAAAAAATATCCAGGGACGTTAGATCGAATGACATTTTAGCGAACGCCCACGTTTCACCGAAGGACACGCTAAGATTTTCATAATGGGAGGTGTTAAGAATGGAACCTTCGGCGACCTTCTTCCGAGTTTCAGCGCTGCGGAAACGAGTCATGATCTGGTCCGGGAACGTCGCCTGCTGGACGGGGCCTACGCGAAACGAGTCCCGACGAGTACGGAACCGTCGCCTACGTGTCTGCGCCTGCGGAGACAGGTCTCCAGCGCGCCCGTGACGTCCAACGGGACGTGTGTGCGTGCGTGCGGCTTGGTGCGCTCCGGAAGGGAGAGAGGCCTGGCCTAACTGCGCTGAGGCACTTTGGCTACGACGCACTGCTGGCTACGACGCGGCGGACCTTGCTACGACGCACTTGACGGCGGGTTGCTGCTGCGCACTTGCTGCCCTGGCGGGGAGTGAGGGAGAAAACGGACCCCTATATAAGGCGGAGCGCGAGTCTGCTCAGGAGTTCTCTCGGATTTGACGACTGTATCGCAACCATGTAATTAAACCGTTCGTTACGTTACCAATTCTCCCACCTCCACTGGACCCCTGGGTTCTTCACTTCGGGGAATGGTCGTCGTCACGAGCCAGGAAGCTCCCGGACGTGCGGCATAAACCCCGCCTCTAACAGAGGGCAGCGGGGAGGCGAACCAAATGGGGGTGGGGATACCTCTGAGGTGCTGTCACCCACGGGCTTATCGAAGATAGCTTATGCGGTGTGCTCATTGAAAAGGGAAATGCGGAGAAGGAGGAAGAGCAGGGGGAGGGGGGGGGGTATCACAGCAGGGACCTCTGCCACCTGTGCTCAGACTCACAACAAGGTTTTGCTTCCCTTTTCAGCATGCCCCATGACCTTGACTGTAACTAAGCTCGCCTTCGTTCACGTCTCCGGTCTCCGCTGAAGATAAGCACCACAGAGCGGAATACGGAGAGAATAGCCAGCAGGCATCACAAAGGGGAGCTGCTTTTTATAAAGCGCTTGATAGCTTACTCGCCCGCGGTACGACTTCCCGTGGATGGAAATTAGTAGAAAAATAATTAATAAAAGGCATGAATGGCTCTAAAGGCTGGACACTCGTTACACTGGGTCTTGAAGCCGACGTCGTAGGCAATTATTTGCGTACAAAGCTGCTTCATCTAGGGGTGGCAGACGAAATTTTAGTGGAGGCGCCCGCTAGAGTGAGCCAGAGTTGCGCGTCTGTTTTCCACATAGAGTTATTACAATAAACGCTAGAGGCTCAGCTGGCGCTAGTGTCTACGGGACTTCCGGTTGCAAATTGAAGCAGACAGCATGCAGTCTACATTTCCAGCCTCCCTGTGTATTCCTATGGGAAAACGCGCGTGAATTTTGTCTCTTCGCCGGAAAATAACATGAATAACTTTTGTCATATCGGTTGTAACGGATAGTATGTACCTTTATTGGTATTGTGAAAGTGTAATTGCTTTAGTTACAGCATTTTTCTTTACCACTGAGCGATGTTAAACTTCGCTCTATTTCAGGCCCAAACCCTGTTTCAAGGAAGGTATGTGAAAACGAGCGACGGTTCTAAGCAAACTAACGATCTGAAAGGAATGTAGTGTGTGTTCAGGTTCGCTAGCATTTCGGTGGTGCTTATATATTGCTAATATGCCCGTCCTGTCATTGGATGAAAATGACGTCCGTCGTGCGCATCTTTACGATCGGTTAAAGAAACATTCGAACGCGAAAAATAAAGCACGTGAGCTACGAAAGGTATGTCTTTTTATTATTTCCCGTGTCGGGCAGTTTTTATCGGGCACCTGCTCTCTGGCTCCCTTATTTGCAAAGATTTGGAGCGTGCGGGTGATGCTTTGAACCATTTGAACCCAGAACAAGCATCTTCGCAGTACTTATTTATTGCAAATCTGACTATATTACGTGACTTTCAATTTATTTTGATCGTCTGCAAGCACAAGGAGTTACTTATCCAGTGTTACTGCGTAGTTCTTGCCGTCTCTCTCGGTTTTCTACATGTCCTTCGTTCGTTTGGCACGTATATCCCCCATGTTGGAAAGCGTCGACGCCGTGTTCGCGCTAACAGTGTCCGACAGTGCACAAAAATACACGTACGAAGCCGTTTTAGCACCGTTTTTAATGCGATGAATTTGAAAGAAAAACGCCGTAACTGACCATTTATTTCGTCTGCGTGACTGAGAAATGTTCCAATGTGCCTAGTACGTACAAGTTATTCGTGATATTTGCTCTTATAATCGAGCGCAGAGAGAAAATGCACTCGCTTTTTCCCATAGGAATACATTACCGGAAGTCAAATTTAGACTGCTTGCTGTCTGCTTCAAATGCAACAGCACACTAGCGCCAGCTGAGCCTCTAGCGTTTATTGTAATAACTCTATGGCTTTCCACGCCGCCGCGCCTGCTATTCGCCGAGATCCGATCACGTGAGGAGCCGGACTCAAGTGCCGTGCAGGAAATGTAGACGTTGCACGCGCCCCGCCGTACGTTCCCCTGCTTCTCTGCGCGCCGCGCGCCTCGAACGCGCGGTGCCGCTATGCGCCGAAGTGCAGTCACGAGATGAGCGGGATCAACATGCCGTGCAGGAACGACGGCGCTACGGAGATGAACAGCGCAACTCTGGTTCCCCTCGCCCGCCTGCCTTTTGTGAACTAAAGCATATCAATAATAATCCCTGGAGAACAGGAACAAACACAGCGCGACCGAAAAAATCCTCCTGGTCCCGGTATCGAACCCGGGACCTTTCCATTTTCAGCAAAAGCCTGGCAGTTTGACGACGGAGTGCCCGGTCGCAGATTTGGAGCGCGATGATCTGGTAGCACAGAGCATTTCTCGGGGAACCTGGACGTCAGCGCACAGCTTTTGCAGCGGCGAGGACCCGAAACATGTTTTTCAAACCTGACGAGAAAAGAAGTGGTAGCGCGAGGAGCACGAGCGGACATTCCACTGACCTCCGCGCCTGGCGCAAGCCACCGTAAGTTCGATGCTTGTCCCGGAAGTCGGGCGTGTGCTGGGCTTTCTAGTGCATTCAGTCGATATTTTGGTCCATGCTTTTCTGTCTTTGATTGGGTTTTAATACCCCCCTTCTGAATTAAATCCCGAGAATAAGGCATTGGGACGTGGGGCATACACTTAATCAACTAGAATCTCGAAATTTTCACATTGAATGGCTTCCCAGGAGACTTCTCGTTCTCTGCATGCTCTGTTAATCCACAACAAGCAGGCTCTCTCGGGATGACAAAAAGAATCCAGCACACTGAACGCTCTTCAACCCAGCACTCGGAAGCGTTGAAAAGCCTATCAAGCGCTTACTTCCGTGACAAACCGCTTAGTTAGTGGAGGCTTCATACCTGTCTGCTCAACGCGCCATCCAGCCCCCTATAGTGGATTTTGGTGGGACATTCCGTCGCTCAGGAGAAGTGTGTTACAGTAGGGGTTTTAGTGGATCGTTCCGATACCTCCGATACCCCCATAACGATACTTTATATGTAAGCGCAAAGGCGGAGGCAGAGTATCGGGTATCGTTATCGGAGTCATCGGAACGATCTACTAAAACTCTCTATTGTCTCGTCGCAACGAGGCGCCAGTCACGTGGCTCTCCTCTCCATCCGTTGTCTGCCGCTCTACCTTTTCAATTTCGGCAGCTGCTTCTCGTGGCGACCTGCCAGGCTTTGTCAGTATAGAAAAGGCTGTAACTAAAGTTATGGCGGCTTCACCCATGCGCCGAACACTTGGCGAGATCGGTCTATTCTCGGAAACATTAATTTCCCGGAACGGATGGGGGTGCCCATTCCAAAACCAAGTACTTTAGTGGGGGAATACAGGACACTCATGTGCATTAGACAGAACGACGGCGGTGTCATAAACCACCCCTGGTGGAGTGTTTCATTTGAGGATGCATCCCCTCCCCGACCCCCATCCTCACGCCGCCAGAGTACGTGAAGGCAATGCCTTGGAATGCGGTGCGGTTGACGGGGTCGAGGATGCGAAGACGGAACCGCTGCCGTCGTCGTCTATGTATCCTCGGAGTGTGTCCTGTATTACCCTAATAGGGTATTTGCCGCAACACTGGTGGACATACGTAAAGAGGCACAACCGTAATACAGCACACATGCAATGGCAGTCTTGGGCATCGACGCCAGAATGCAAGAATAAAAGGATCTACTGAACCTCCTTAACTGAACCGAAATTTCGAGCTCACGAAACAAAGTTGGACGGATAGGCGGGATGCTGCAAAACCCAAAAACATCACTCATACAGCAATATCTCTAACGGATTGTTGTATTTTCGGACAAAAGGTGCGTGACTGAACACGGCCGAACGAGACAAGTCACGTCACGATTCTTCATTCCCTCTCCTCCTGCTACGTCCCGTCGAGCTGGTGAACCGAAGCGAGGCCGGTTCCCCTCATTCTCTAATTTTCCTGCAGGACAAGGACGTCATAATCCTCGCTTGATCTTGCCCTTCTTTTCCAAAAGTATGGCCATCCGTTTAAGATATGGATGTACAAGTGTTGTTTTGTGAGTTTGTTGCGTCCTGTTCAACGCTTCTGTGGCCTTATTTTGCGAAATCCAAATTTCAGTTCAGCATCCCTTTAAAGAGGAGAGCGAAGCAGTTACACAGTGGCAGAGCCATTAAATAAAAATTATATTAAACGGTGGGCGCAATGGGAGAGAGGTGCCGAAAAGCGTGCTGATGTTCCCTCCCCACGAATGGACACTACGGTCATTGAATAAGCCATACGGCAATCTGGTGCCCGATTTTCCTGCGTGGCACCGTCATCTTGGTGCGGAGTGGATAGCGGGCGCAAATAGCGATAGTCGTAATGCGAATATGCAACTCCTTGAGCTTCGGATGCGGCGTCAAAAAGTTGAGGCAATAATGTTTCGCTCTGTCACGGGCCGCTCTAACATTTCCAAGGGACGGGTAACCGTTCCCTGCAATTCCAGATCAAGCTTCAGACAACTGGCGGTAGCGATTTCAAGCTCGAAGATGGCCAAAGCGTCGTTGCTCCGAAGCGCAGCCCGTTCAGCGGGTACGATCGACACGGCAAGGAGATGCACGGAGGCCCGCAAGGTGTCACTCCCACTTCTCGGTTTATTCGCACACTTAGAAACAAAGCAAGATAATGCAGGAAACAAAGGGAAACGTCCGTCGAGGGATCCGGAGGGGTCGCCGAGCGGTCGCCAGGCGGTCTCTTGGGGGGCAAGGGTGGGGGCGTCTCGGTGGATACAAAACAGGAACTCGCATTTCTACAAAAACAATAAGAGTGCCCTAAACGGAAGTAACGCAAGAGAAACGTGGGATGTCGATGAACGCAGACAGACGCGGGGCGCCGACGCGTTCGTCCGTCCGCTCGGCTGCCGGTGCCCTCCCCTGAGAGACCGCCCGGGGCGCCTCTTCTTCTGTACAGCGGGCAGCGGGCGTGCGCCCTCATCCGTCCTCCTTGGGAGGCGTGAACCAACCTGCAGGAAATCCCAGAGGGCAATCGTGACCGACTCTCGCCGATCCTGACCGGGCCAAATTGTCATGCGGTTCAATTTGGCCTACACCTAACCCTTTGAATGTGGCTTCAGTTTCGGTTTGCTCACCACCTCTCCTGGACTGTCATTTTGTTTTTACGTGCAATGGCATGTATGAGCCAGCGTTAAAAGCAATGTTTTATTTTATTTTAAATTTTTATTTATTTACAATACTGGGGACAATTTTACAACCATTAAAATTCATATCGCGAGACAATACACCACAATATAAAGTAGCACAGCGGAGGAAGCGACCAACAACAGCCGGCGCTATAACCACCGCAGAACCAGAAAAACATTACGGGAGGACTCGTGACAACTTTTAAAACATTAACAGAAACCAAAGAAGTATATGCTGTGAACGATGAAACCTAAAGATTTGTGCGAGCGCATTACATTCACACATTTTGTAATGTCACTTCTTGATGGTATTTCTGTTTTGTTTAGGCAACTTCTGTTTTGGTATGCTTCTTCGTTGTTACAGAATGACAAATCTAAGTTGTTTAACTTCACGCTTCGTGGCGAACACAGAGATAGAGAAATTGCTAAGTTTGCTAAGCTGTCTGTATTTTTTTGGTTTTGCAGGCCAAGGCCGGTGGGGCGGAAGAGGAAAAGACATTTCCGCCTGACCAGTCTTCTCTGCCCATTGCAGTTTGGCAATTGTACATAAAGAAAATAATAACCGCACAGCAATCGGAAAACAACAGAAATGCAAGACGATCAAGAAATAAACATACTTAAGTGGTTCAAATACCTTTTTGCCCATAAAATAGTGACTTAAAATAAAATAATCTTTGAATGTTTAAAAACACCATAAATACACAAGGACCGAGACGAGCAAACACAAGGCGCCTCGTGTTTGTCTTTTTTCGTCTCGGTCCTCGCATATTTTCGGTGCTTTTGAACTCTCAAATACGAACCAACCAGCCCAAATAACCACGTTGCTGCTAATATTCCTCACACGTGTTACTGAGACAGAAAATTGCCTTCGGCATGCGGGTAGAAAACCCAAGACTCAAAGGCTTAATACACGGCACCACAGTGCGGTGCCGCCTTGTTGGCAGGAGTTGCACTACAAACGCAGCAAACATCCTAACACAGTGCGAGACATTTCGCTGCCATAGCGCAACAAAGCAGCCAGTCGTCGTCGTCGCTTTAGGGCACCGGCAGCTGCCTGCCACGAAAATCGAGCCGTAAGGTTCTACAGAACTTCTGGAGCCCCGCAAGAAATGTTTTAGAGCACTACAATTAATTTTTGTCTCGCTATGGCCCGCATTTCCCGAAAGAACCGTAAAAGGACTAGCACACCCCCACCCCAACACCACCAAGAATGATCGAGGCCTGCGAACAACCTCCTTTTACTCCACTAACGTCATCAAAGTCGGATGGCGCCAACTCGGTGACTGGACTCGACGCCAAGCTGTCTTGACGTGTCGACTGGACACGACGCCTCGGCCGAACGTGAACCAGACGCTCGCTTCCAATCCGTGTCTTGGCTAGATCTCGCCGCGATTACGTTGAAATCCCCAGTGCACGGCTTTAATTATTCCGGGTGGTGCTGGCACAGCTCTAGAAGCAACTAGTGGTCGTTCGACATAGACCGTAGGGCATTCTCCAGCTAGCATTCCAGGACATCCCTCCCCAGATTCTGACGCTGGGGTGCGAGACGGACGAGACTCACCGCTTTTCTCGTGGATCTGTACCAGAGACTTGAAGGACTGCTGGGCTCTGGCCAGGCTGTACTGGCCCTGGGAGAGAGGACACACACGCACGTCGCCCTGCTGCCAGCCACCAGTGTGTCACAGGGATCACAATTTATTTCATTATCAAAAGGGCTCGAGGACAGTACGCACAGCACCGCTTGCTTTTGTTGCATTTCACGGACATGACATTCGAGGCACGGACGTTTCGGTGACTTGTAGCGCAAAGTAAGAAATCGAAAGCAAACGCTTCTGTGTGAATGGCCTTTTAGCTTTAATGTTTTGTATATCATGTAGAAGCTAATGTTCATATTCTGGCTAGGCGCTGCGAGTAACTGCCTAATTAAATTAATCGGGTTGTAAGCATCCATCCATCCGTCCTGTCTAACTCCGGGTTCTGTTGCGATGGCTGTATAAATGCCACCAAAGGTTGCTAGATGCATTCAGACGAGTCAAAAAGAATGTGGTGCAGAGTTCCGTCAACGCCGGTACCCTCAAGAGGCGTTCGTGCCTGAATCGATCGCGGGACCTTCTACCCGACTCCAGGCTCCTTGCGAACCGGGAGTTGCTTAAACAGATTTCGGTTACACATTTAATTTAATTGTTATTTCTCGCTCTCTCAAGGCTTGAGGGAGATCCGCGGCCTGAATTTAATCTCATTCTTTGCTTGGGCATGCCGGATGCGCACCGTTCCCGACGACGAAAGTGAGGACTCGCGTCGCCTATTCGGTCGCCCAGTTGTTTCAAGTTTACGCGAGGGATGGGAGCTACCAGATAGAAAGTGCAATGCAACCTGATTCATCTGCTAAGCCGGGTGCCCATAATGCACTTGCAATGCATTAAAAGGCAAGTAATGCTTAAACGAACAACGCTCCATCGGGTGGACGCTCATTCGATGCAGTTCGATCGACCTTCATTCTTACTGCGGCTTCTGCGCTCGTGAGCTTTCAGAACGGTTCCGAGACAACAATGTCGTGGGAAGACGTAAGAAAAGGCTGCGAAACGTGGGTAAACTTTCAGTCCACTCGCAAAGGCAGACGAAAAAAAAAAAGCCGCTTTATCGGGGTCTGCTCAGCACCTCCCAAACAACGAAGCCATAGTGCCGGACTTTCTTTAGGTCGCCTACCGAAAGGAAGACACCGCGGGGCATTGGTTGATGTAGCGTCCACAGACTGACGTAGCGTTCAATCTGTGCCCAGCGCTGACCTCTTATAGACGACAGCAAAGTCCAGCACTACGACTCCGTTACCTGTAATTACCGACGGGACGCGAACGGCGCTTCTTTGGGATGGCCAGCCTCCGGCACTGCACTCGATGCTCACGCACCGAGCCGGCAAAATGTTAAGCGTCGTCGAAAAAGGGAACCTCGTGCCGGAGGCGAAACAACTGTCTCCCCGCCATTCGCGCCCCGCAGGCGACTACGGGAGGCGCCGGTCCGCCGGCTCGGGGCAGCAGGGGTAGAGGAGGGCAGAGAGGGAGGGAAAGACTTGCCCTTCCCGCTCCCGCCTGGCCGCCGCTGCCCACCTTGTTTCCGCTGAACTGGATGCGGGCCTTGCCCTTGACCAGGGTGGCCGCAATCTGCAGGATGATCGCCTCCACCGTGTAGGCACTGCTCCAGCCCTGCGTCAGACAAGTATGCGGCTCAGGGCGTGTCCGCGGCGTGTCTTTGACCGGCGTGTTCACCGCATGTTCAGTTATGCCCCCTCGATTTCCCGGTGATGGAAGCAGCATTTGACCTTTTGGAGCAGGTTCTGTAGCGGGCAAAATATTGGTTTGGAGCAGCCACTGTCACATTTGGAGTACAGTGTAGACCGCATATAACGTATGTCACGGGAGTCGCGAAAATCCGCACTATAAGCGGTACCGCACTATAACCGAAACATCAATTTTTCAGGCCAAAATACATGCCATGAGACAACTTACTTTTGTAAAACAATTTATTTTATGTTAGATAAACTCTTGGGTCATCCAGGCCTTTCCGTATGCTGTGTACACCACAGGCAGACATTCTCGCTTCTTGAAGCAACGCGGTCGTTTATATTTCCCGATGATAAACAAGCGCCGCTTGCCGGAGCCGTCCATGTTTGCACAAAACAAAACCGTGACACGTTCCTTTGAGACTTTGCGGTCGGAACAGGGTTCACCTCTCATTGCGAGAGTGCGATCGGGAAGCAGCAGGCCCCCAAGCCGCGGCCGCCGCCGAGCGCATACCTCGGGTGTCGAGTTTCGCGCCTTTGCCACCTCCGCCCCTCCGCTGCCGCGCAGCTCCCGCAAGCCCCTCGCTACGCAAGGGGGAAAGGGAGAGAGAAGGACGCGATGCGCCTTGCAAGTGTTACGCCATGCCAGCCATGCACCTTGCTCCTTGCCCCCTCCCTTCTCTCGTTCGCAAACACGCGCACACACACACAAAAGAAAAAAAAATCTTTACTTTTGTTTGTTGCTTACACGCGGTCCAAACAGACAACGTGGAGCAAGTTAGCAAACTGCAAGAAGCGAAACTATCCAGCTATCCAGCCTTCGTTTTGCACGCGCGTGTAAGAAAGGAGGTTGGTGTTGCGTCACTCAAGCGAGGGGGTGAAATCGAAAGGGTGAAAGGCTTGTGGGTGGTTTGATAAGGCTTTCGGAGTTGAGCACGCGCGTGCGTGTGTCGGTCGCACTCTCGCTACCTCGTAACTCGCTGCGTAGTCATTCGTCTTCGCCTCTCTCTTTGCTTCTTCGAGCAACCTCCTTGCCCCACAAAAGCCGCTTTTTTTTTTTCTTTTTAAGCGTTTGTTTTAGAAATTGCATTATACACGGTATTTCCCTTCGCGCGCCTGCATTTTACGCGGTATGTAATTACATGGAGTCGTATGGGAGGCGAACCGGTGGTTGTAAAAAGCCGCGTTATACCCGGTCCTGCACTGTAAGCGGTTACGTTGTAAGTGGTCTATACTGTAGATGCCAACATCTCTGTTAGCGCATCGCGAAGTGACTGCATCGCCAAACGAGTTCATCTTTGATAACGACTTGCAATAAGAAAATAAATGGGCGCAAAGGAACAAAGAGCATTCTTTTTAGAAATAAGGCTCTGGTCAGAGTAAATTAAATTTACAATCGGTAATTCATTCATCCTGTGAATATTGCCACGTGTGTCACCGAGCGAGCGCGTGCGTGACCGAATAATTACCGTGCTTGGCTTTCGTGCGGAGGCCCCAGGTTCGATTCATGGGTGCGGACCCATCTTTTATTTATTATTTCAATTTAGTGTCCTAGCAAGTTCGAGAGCCTTGTCGTCTAAATCTAGGTACGAATGTTCTCTGATGCAGGTACGAATGTTCTATGCGTTGAACATTTTACGCCGAATGTTCCGAAAATTTACTCGGCTACAAAAGGTGCTCCGCGTGGCGGT
The DNA here is from genome assembly GCA_037355805.1 of Ixodes ricinus. Lineage (NCBI taxonomy): Eukaryota > Metazoa > Arthropoda > Arachnida > Ixodida > Ixodidae > Ixodes > Ixodes ricinus. The sequence continues at coordinate 28,124 of JAZHYW010010819.1, read as the reverse complement.
TCGGAGTTAGTTTCGCTCTCGCGCTCGAATGCTGCTCCGCCGACCATTGACGCTACCTCTTTGTATTTTTGTATCTGGCACAAGTTCGCCCCGTTAAACGTTTAGTTTCTGTTCCTTCGTCGCCTCATCATCTGTCATTCGTCACGTTATTACTGTAAAATGCCTGCAAACACCTGCATATCCACTAGTTTTATAAACCTATCGAACGCTGAGACTTAACAGAAAATGCAAAAACAACCCCCCACAAATATTATGAAAGCCAACAGTGGCGTTATGGGACCAAGCTCTTTAGCGGCATTAAAACCAGAGTTCTCTACTCTTTTGATTGACAGATGCTTGGGAACAACCTTGACTTCTGTATTCCTTAAAATAGAGAGCTACATTTCTTTTCTTTTTTTCTTTCTCAGCACAGCTCTTTAAAATTAGAAGTTTCCCTAGTATCAAGATCAAAGAAGGTAGACCTGTAATAGTATTGGGCATAATTTCCCAGCCTATTGCGCTAACACAGGCACTCCTCCATTTCAGCCGCCACTCCTAGAACTCCGGCGCAAAGGGGGAAGCTCGACACGCGTGCTCCGGTGAGAGGCGGTGAAGGTTGACGCGATCGATGAAAGTGCCACGGTACTCCGTGGCCACAGCACGGAGGCACGTGGCAGACATGATAATCAAGTGATCTCATCAGAGGTCCCGGGCCCTGGTCCTGTCTTATAACAGTATGTGTAGTCCTACTATTTTGCAAAGTTTTCTCGTGACTTTTAGCTATGGAAAGTTAGACGATGTCGGCGATCAACTGGCCAGCATGATTGACGGGAAATCTCCGTTACACCTCAAGTTAAAGTGCAGCCGACGCTACGAGTCAGTGGGACCAATCAAACAGCGTCGAAGCGCGACATCATGGGATTTGTCAGCTTCCTAGAGGTGCTCTTCCATCAGCTAGACCAATCAAGAGCAGCACATGTCCAGTGACTTGCACTTTTAGTATACAAGTTTATGGTTGTATGCGTTCAAACTTTCGACTGTGCTCCCACCTAAGACGAGACAAACTGTACAATAAGTAAAGACGCCGTGAAATAAATATTTGTTTCATTTTCCTTTCCGCCTCTCTTCTCTGAATATTAGGGTCGACCAATAACTAAATAAGTCAAACCTCGATGTAACAAACTTCTATCTAACAAAACCTCCAATATAACGAACTACATCACTTTTTCTAACCGTCAAGTGTATGCGAGCCATGTATTTTCGGCCTCTATGTAACGAAGTCCCGTTCACCGAAATTTCGATGTAACAAAGTTTCATGGACAATTCGTCACAAACTTTTAGGTCACAAAGGAGATTTTGGGAAGCACATGCGCTGAAACGGGCCCCCAATAAACCGCAAAAGGTGCAACAGGCCGAATCTGGCGAGTGTGGTGTACAGAACGGCAACTAGAGGACACTAGAGCCACCGCTGGTTCTGTCCGTCACCTTCTGCTCGCGCGCGTGGTTCAGCTTCGAGGCCTAAATTAAAGCGTGCGTTTCTCGTTGTCCTGGGTGATGGAGCTTTGAAGGCCATGGAGCCGCCCCCAACAACGTCGACCTCGACAACTTTCTATAAGCCGACGCTGTTGTCATCGCAACGGAGGAAATGACCAACGAGGCGATAGCTAGCAATGTTCGTGGGAACTCTGAAGACGGGGACGACATCGAGCCTGATGAGCAAGACACCTGCGATGTGCCCAGTAACCGTGAAGTGATGAACGTGATCAATGTCTTGAGGCGGTTCGCGAGCACACAGCAAGACGAAGATGCGATGCAGGCCGTCTGGCTATGCGAACGTCGCGTGATGCCAATAATAATGCCAAGAGTGGCCCGGATAAAGGTGACGGACTACATTTAACCGAAATAAAGGCGTCCACGGTGAGTTTTGTGCACCCGAGAAACATTTGTGGAAACTTTCTTTAACGTTAGCCCTGAATTTCTATGTAAGCGAAATTTCAATGTAACGAAGCAAATTCCGAATTTTACCGACTTTGTTACATCAAGGTTTGACTGTATTTACATTTTCTTTCTTCGTTGTAGCCTAGTTGGCGCAGGTGTGGCGCAATTCTTAGCAAAAATGGCATTTTGGCGCAAAATGTGGCAGATTTTCGTTCGCGGCGCAATTCGGCGCAAACGGCGCAGTGCTTCCATCGTCGATTTCTGCGTGCCGACGTCGTAGGCATGTCGTGCTGTCGCCCATCACGAACATAAAGGTGGCACAACGGCTGAGGCGGATGCAACAGACACCTCTTCCGCAGAAGGCCACTCTTCAGCTTGAAAGTTTACGGCAACTCTGGCAGTCGGTGGTTGGGGCTCCGCAAAGACAGCGACGCTCACATTTGCTCTCATTTTTCGCCAGAACTTCTTCGATCAGCCACCGAGATTGCGACATCTGAAAGCATGACACACCGGTGCACGTAGCGCAGCCTGTTGGCACTTTGTGACCCCTTTCGATGCACGGGCAGCACAGACCCCTAAACGCACCAGTGAAAGATGCATTCCAAGTACCGTAACAAGGGACCCACCTGACGGGTGAGCAGCTCCATGCAGATGGCTCCGCCTCCGAGCACGTAGCCGCCAGAGATCATGGGGTTCACCACCCGGATGAAGGGCGGCTCGAACGGGTAGTTCTCCTGCACATGGGGGTGGGGGGAGATTAGGAATCAAACAACATTCAAGCCTCAGTGGCCACCTAACTGATAACCCTTTAGCAGTCGATTTTTACAGCGAAGCCGTTGAGGGCCAACGCCATGGACAACGATCGTGACACAACAACGGGACGCCACGCCGGCTCTACAGTTCCCGGGTGCGACAGCGAAGTTCCGGAGCGAGTTTGTGGAGAACCCGTTTGGCGTCATGTGCGCCATGTGCGACCGACTCTGGTTCACCGGAGACGTATTCATGATCAGCGGCGTGTCGGACGAGAAGAAGCAGGAAACGGGCATGTTGCAGCAGTGTATCGAGTCGGCGGACGTCTACAAAGAGCCGGCGTGTGGAACGTGCCGAGAATCCGTGCTCAAAGGCGCGGTGCCCCGGTTCGCCGTTGTGAACGGGTACAAGTACCCACCCGCACCGGAGCACCTACCGAAGTTGAACATAGTGGAGGAACGACTAGTGGCACCTCGACTCCCGTTCATGAGCCTTCGGCGGTTGACGTAATATAACAAAGACAACCGGGGACAGTACGGTATCCGAGGCCAAGTGGTTAACTTCCCATCGATGTTCAACGCACGATTCGGAGCCTATCCCGCAAAATCAAAGACGACCTTGCGATGGACGTCCACATTAAATGCCGACTGCTCTTCAAGCGCATAGTACAGCTTCGCTGATCTTCCATCTTCCCCAAAATAAAAAAGATGATACATTTTTTTTAAAGATGTTTTTTGGTGTAAAGGGACAGGGCTTTTTAATTAATTATTTAGGGGGAATATGTACAGTGCTTGCAAGCTGTTTAGGTTTAGAAGCCGTCAATTCCTGGCCGGTGCACAGGTCTATCATGTGGTGCTTGCGCTCTTTCAGGAGCTTCCTTTGGGCTCTAAAAGTTACTCATTAATCATTTTTTTTGTTGTAGCACTTCAAACTAAGATTAATAAGTATCTTTTAGAGCCCATATGAAGCTCCCAAAAAGCGCAAGCACCACGTGACTATAGCAGCCAGTCATGTCACCATAGCGGCCCCTTTTCCGCGGACTCCGCAGGCGCCAACTACAAATTCGTTGCAGGCCGTTAAGATAGCTCCATATTTTTTTTTTTTTTCGTTGTAAGTGTTGTTTAATTAGGTACAATCATTTTTTATCTACACTGTTTAAAAAAAATGCATTTTTCCTTTGGATGTGTCCTTTAAGCCGGCGAAATCACGGGCGTAAAATTAGGTTGAGCCACATGCTTGAAACTTGAGTGCGTGTTTCTGGAAGTGTTCTTCAGTGACAACAAGGCGGTGTTAGTTTGTGCCGAGTAACAAAGCATAAGACGTTCAGGCAGCCACACCAACGACAAGGAATGGTTCATGCATACACATGCCGTTTTGCTGCTCCCTGGATTTCAAACTTGGCAGCGCGATTTTCAAAGTGTTCTTTAATTACACAACGGCAGTCCTAGTTTGTGTCCAATAAAATTGCTCACTGTAACTGGTTCCCGAAATGCTCTCTACTTAATACACCGGCTTTGGTTCCAAAACGCTATGGAATTTTCATCCTGTGTTACTCAGTTTAATACAAAATGCCTACGCAGACTCTATGGTGCATGCTCGCGCCTTCACTGTCTATTCAGTCCATCTGCTCCGTAATGACAACTTAGCTGCTCCGACACTGCACCTCAGCTCTCTGTGTTTCACCTTATGAGTAGCGTTAAGTGTTTATCTATTTTTTTTTTAGTTCTTTTTACGTTATATAGATAAAAACTGAGAGAGAGAGGAGGAGGTGAGAGTGTGCGGGGATAATGAAGCACCGAGCTGTAGTTGGAATGATTAGCAGGTACATGCAAAGCTAGTTCTCTACTCGCTGCTCGCATGCCGCTTGCGGGACTCCCCGTTGGCACGGCGGTAGCGTACTGAGCTCGTAATCATGGAAAATTTACCAGTCTTCGCACCGATTGTCCTCTGATGTATGCGTTACACATTTCTTAATGGTTTCCATGGCGCTCCGTCGCACTTCCCTCGGAAACACCAGCCATTTGACACATTCCGCATTTAAAAGGGCAAACGAAGAGAGAGAAAGAGAGACCTTGAAGAGGATGTTGAGCAGGATGTGGTCCTTGCCCTCCTTCTCTTTGAGCAGGGTCATGTCACTGTGTAGGGGGGAGTCCGAGTCCACGATGAAGAGCTTGACGTTCCATTCGTACAGGGAGTCGTTGACCAGGTCCACGCTGAAGACCCCCCGTCGGTAGCTCTCCGACCGGTACACTTCCCGCAGTTCCTTCATCAGCCGGTCCGTGGCCTGGACCGATCCGGACACTGAGCCCCGCAGGTAGTCCTGCCGCTGGTTCTGCCGCAGCCGCTCCAGGGTGGCGTGGTGTTCCGTGCTCAGCCCGTCCTCCTTGCCCTTCTCCTGCCCACTGCGAAGCGGCGAGATCCGCAAGGTTGCGTCTTAAGTCTTCCGTCGAATTTGAGGGTTTTACCACGGTCACGGGGTCACCTGGTCTGGCATCTTTTTGCCACGCTACGGGAAAGTTCATTATGTGCATGGGTTCTCAAACAGGGTTCCTAGGAACCCGAGGACCTCCCAGAGCACCTTCCCGAGCTCTCAGAATGCGTTTCCTCGACCGTCTCCATCCGCAAGTGGCACGGACTTTTTCAGTTCAAGCGCAGCTTTAGGAGATCTGAACCACTCACTGATGTGTGGCTATGAGCGAGATACTCTCACTTATGCATTACTGTTTACAAGGTCTGTAGGCTTCTGCACTGCTTTACTGCATCAATACCGGGACTGTGTGGTTTCTCGGCTGCCATCCAAGGGGGTTCCTCGAGATAAAAGGTCAGAAAACCAATATTCTAAAGACAAACTGAACAGGTGTGCCACCCGCACGGTGCCTTTTCTGCAATCAGCATCCGTCGAGAGGCAGCGCTTTGCTTTGCAGCCACCGAGGCTGCCTATCAGAAATCTACGGGCAAAGGTCTGCCGTGTTCACACATGTTTCGGCTGCATGGGAACTGTGGGATATGGAGGCGCACGTCGGTAATCCCAGGGGGCCCAGATCGCTCGCAATTTCTTTATAGAGGCAAAGCAACAGCAAAGTATCACTTGCAAGGTCAGTACCTGCTCTTTTAAAGCATGAAATGCTTTTTAACGCTACTCCCAATCCCAAAATTGTGCCCGTCCCCCCGTGAATTTCTTGCTAAATTTAGCGGGGAATTAGATATCACGAGACCTATACACAAATTCAATTTCTCAGCTAAATTCAAAGGGAAAATTGACGTCACGTGACACAACATAATGGGACATACAGACCTATTCAGTCTTCCCCGCAAAACTTAGCAGAAAAAGTGACATCCCTTGACCTATATACCAACTCAGTTTTCCCGCTAAGCTTGGACGGGAAAGTGGCATCACGTGACCTTTACACCTTGGAAAAATTGACGGCACGTGACCTCTAAGTCAACTCAGTTTCCCCGCTAAATTTAGCAGAGAAAATTCACGTCTTGTGACCCAAACACAAACCCAGTTTCCCCACAAAATTTAGCGGGGGAAACCGACATCACGTGACCTACACAACCATTCAGTTTCCCTGCTAAATTTAGCGGGAAAACATACGTCACGTGACACACCAATTCACTCTCCAATTACCTATAATGCATTTCATACACTATAGGACTTCGACAGTAAAGGTCGCTGCCAATATTTTAGCTGCCCTTTGTGAGAGAACACATGCAATGGTTGTTGTATAAAAGAAAAGTTGGCGACCAACTGGACCATTTCTATCTCTTAAGGCAAAACGAAAACTCCCAACGTACTGTCTGCTTTCCTTTTCCTTTTGTTTTTGTCATTCTCTCTCTTGGGACCACCAATGTCAGCACTTACGATTTGCCGCACTTCGTTCCAATTTTACTCCCCCTGCGAGTGTGCCTCGTTTCTATTTTTCACGCACATTTCCGACGCTTATCACCTGGGAAAAATCGCGGGTCAGCGGACACACGTGTGACAAGCGACACTCCGCAGATACTCGGCACAGTGTCCCACGGCCGAGTAAACAGAGATGTCGACGTGGACAAGGCGGACGCCGGAACGGGCAACGCGAAGTCAGCACGACCGCCCCACCCGCACGTGTGGCACGGACGCAGGGAGAAGCGCTCACCCGGATTCCTCCTCCATCTCGATGTGCAGGTCATCCTCCATGTCCGTGTCGTCCTCCTCCTCCGAGTGGGCCGGATGCATGTGCTCCGGGAGGTCCCCGCTCTCACACGGCTGCGGGCAGAGCGTCTCGTGACCGGACGACGACGAAGAAACGGGAAGCGAGAACGGGGTGACTTTTTCCAAGGTAGGGGTTTTCTAAAAGACAACTCAAACGCAGAGAAGTCTCAAGTAAAGTCACCGTGTTCAACCCCCGCCCCCAGCGCGCTTGCGCCGTTGCGCACGCGCTTGCGCCCAGCGCCTTCTGTCGTTCTGCGCCGATGGTAAGTGTCAAGAACTTTGTTCACTTTTTTACTATGCAAATAGGCCGTGCATGAATATAATTTCGGTTTTTTTAGGATGCTTAGAGCTCGGACATCGCACGATGTCTGACGGGAATTGGGGAATGGGCCATGTTTCGAAATTTTCATGTTACGGTGATTTAGCCAGAGAAACGGGATGGGTGATCTCTCGGGGAGGGGCGCCCTTACGAGAGGTTACGGCAGTTTCGACAAAACTGGACAAGAAAATTGGTGCCAAGTTTGGGGAGCCGTTTTCTCAGCTGCAGACAAACTCAAAGCAGACGCATCATGCTTGTGAGCGGAACTTTCCACTAACTCTATAGTCACTGATAAGATTAGAATGGCAGGGAGAACCCTTCGACGCCTCTCTCGTGAACCTCAAAAGTGTATGCGCCATCAAAACCCCGATAAAAGGCAACGAGCGCGTGCTGGATGCCAAGCATCCGAAAGAGACGTCCTGCTACTATCGTCCTGTCAAGTTACCATAGTTTTCGCTCACCCACCCTGTCGTTAGGTTTCCAGAACTGGGGTAAAGAAAATTTGCTCCGGAAAGAGACACCATTAACGGGGACACAGAGACAACGCGGACAAGATGATCTCCGGCACTTAGTGGGGACCGAGCACTGCAGCCTATTGGCTAACGGAGGTGGCCACAAGCCGCCAAGGTTCTGCGCAGCAGCGAATGAGGATGGATACGCGCAACGGAAGAAACTCACGTGAACGGCGGGCATGCAGTCCATGGTCTCCAGCTCCGTGGGCTCTGGAAAGCTGTGCACCTTGCATAGCTCTTTGACTAAGATCTTCACCTGCTGCAGGATCTGCAAGGAGGCGGGCGAGAGACGCGTCACATCCTGGCCGCCACTCTAAGACCAGTGCATAGCCGTGCACGGCGGAATTTGCAGTGTGGGGTGCAAATTACGTTCTTGTGCTCCCCTCCCACCCGAGCAATGAAGCTCCCCAAAAATCTCGTGCCGAGCTAGAAGGTGGCATCTAAGAGCACGGTGTGTGTTTGGTTTGGACTGTACTCCGCCCATGCTGTCAAAAGGCAAGGGCAAATAGTGTTGCTTGGTATGACGTCGTAAAGCAGGCGTCGCTAATTTTTACCATCAAATTACATAAGTATCAAAGATTGTTCCGACAAGTGCGGCGACTGGAGCCAACAAAACACCTTCACCATGCGTGTGCAGTTCAACATTTGTCACAAAAGCCGACCACGAGACTGAGCACAAGGAAGGAATTAATCCTAAAGCGAGTAATTAATTTGACCCACATCGCTCTCAAGAAAACCTGCAGATCGTAGAGAGCACGACACAGATAACGTGAACAAGTGATTTCTGGTTCCTACTGTACTTTTGTTCACGTACGGACGGCTTTAATAAATACTAGTAGCGTGGGGGAATGGGCTTGTTGAGGGTAAAGGCACAAATTTGGAGCACGCCACTACTTCGACACAAGTCAACTGCAATGACATGCCAACGTCGTGGCCAAGCAGTGTTGCATGGCATCCCACACAACACCACAACCCCCCAGTTTAAAAGCCTGTCCTGTCGCCTGCACACCTTCCTTGTCCCCATTTTGTTCGTGCTTTTAGCCTTTAATTCACTTTTGATGCGTGGGCAGGATGGGAAGGTAAGCACAGCAGTGGGAGACGCGTCTCGCAAGGTTCGGGACCGGCGCGAGCATTTCCCATCGAGAGGCAGAAGGGGGGCGGCACTCACGTGGTTGTCCCTTCCCGACGTGTTGGTGAGCAGCTGCACAATGTTGCTGATGCTCGGCTCCTCCGTCTCCGAGAACCAGACGGGGGCGTCGAAGGGTACGTCTCCTGGAAGGCAACAGCCGGCACGGTCTCGTAACATCGCTCCCGGGGCAATGCAGCCAACCTCCTCCTTTTCATAATATGTCAATGCACGGGGTGGGTTCAGCACCCACACCGCCGAATTTCGATTGGAATGGGCGTCGTACCAGGGTACAGTGATGCATCACCACAGATACAAGACCGCACTCTGGTACAAATTTATCTATTCACAACACAACAAATGATGCATTCACGACACGACAATGAAAAGAATGCATCCATTCACAACACAACAGATAGATACATGACGACGTATCTATCACCATAGACACATTGTCATGCATCGCCATAGACACATTGTCATGTATCACCATAAATACATGAAAATATATCTATGGTGATAGATACACTGTCACATACCTATGTGTTGTGTTGTGAAATGGTACATCCTTTTCGTAAAAGCGCAGAAAGGAGTTTGAGACCCGCAAACTTCCGGTCAAATGGGAGAACCAACAATTGCCGCCATAGCACTGCTTCTCGCAACGTTCGGGGACCATTTTATGACCAGTTCTCCGGGTAATTAGCTAAAGGACCGCTTAGTGAGAGATATGCTGGAGATCCTTTAATAGTCCTGCCATAAGACCGATCCCCTCTTATACATTGACTGGCACAGCGTAAGGACTTTGCTAAATCCCCACTTCGTGAGTTCTATAGAGCTTTATCGTCCCAGGAATTTTGTCCTCAACAGGCTCGTAAGTCATGCTCGAACAGAGCAACTGGAAGTTTCTTGGGAGACAAGAGACCGCTTGTGTTTGAAAATGTCAGAAGGGTCTATACTCCGTTCACCCCGAATCTGTGACCGCAGCCAAGGCTGCAAGCGCGAGACCTCTGAGGGCACTATATAAGGAGAGAACAGATATAAAGAAACAATACAGCGCAATGAAAACAAACAACAAAGTCACCAAAATAAGACACATGCAGACATGTGCATAAACCTACACAAAACAACAACTTTGGCAAGACACAACCCAGTGTAATGGAAACAAACAACAAAACTAAAATAAGAGGCACACACCAATGAGTAAACTGAGGGGGTCACTAAACTAAAAAAAATAAAACATTTTTTAGTGCCTGGATAGGCATTAAAATATGTCACAAAAAAGTTTGCAATTTTTTTAAATATATATTTGTGTTGCAACATGTTTTGATTTAAGAGGGATTACGAAATGTGCTTCTACTTCCAGGTGTCGACCCCGAAAAAGAAGCATGTTACGAAATATTTCCTAAAAACATTAAACCAATTTTCTTTTTTTTTGCTTTGAAGTGCCACACACAGGTCACACACACACACACACAAAAAAAAAAGAATCTTCCTTGATATTTTTTTTTAGCACGAGGTTAACTTTGCAGACTTATTCTGAATTAGCAGTGATTCCAAAACGTGCTTCTATTTAAATTGTAAACCCTAAAATAGATATACTTTTTTTTTTTAAATCTTGGAATTTCTTACTGAACTAAAAAATTGTATAGAAAATATTAATTTTCTTCGGAAAACTTTACTACGTAACATATCTGTCTTAGCACTAAAAAAATATGTTTTGGAGAGCTGGGCGTTTTTAAGGGTTAAAGGACATATAACATGAAATCTATAGTCCGTTGCAACCTAAGAACGAAGGGCGAGGGTAAGATGGGCCGGGAGGAGGAAGCAGACGGAACGCTAAAGAAAGAAGGTGGTTTCTCCCCCTCTTCTCCAGCGTTCCGTCTGCTTGCTCCTCCCGGCCCGTCTTACCCTCGCCCTTTGTTCTTAGGTTGCAACGGACTATAGTTAGGTTTCATGTTGTATGCATAGCAAAAAGAAGAGAACCCAGGCTATAGGCCTCAGGGTCAAAAATTGACACAAACGCCGAGGGGGTTGTTTTAGTCTATGACCGCGAGTGGTAGGAATGATTTGACAAATGCATTAGTGAGCCGGATATGCACTGTAAATTGTAGGAGTTGTTGAGGTCGCACTGCCATAAGGGAATATGCAAAAGTGAACTTCTAGTGGCAGTTGTGATACTGGTACATTTTATAAAGTAGACAAAGTTGTGTTACCTTGCTGTGTGTTTTGATTGTAATTAAATTTAGGTTCCATTTCATTGCAGAAACACCAGGCACATAGCCAGGGGCGGGTCCATGAGGCCTGCGGCCGCCGCCGCCCCCCCCCCCCCGGAAATCTATTTTGCTGGGGCCTCCCTCCCCCTCATACAGCATTTTGTCATGGGTGCCCCCCCCCCCCCTCCCCCAAAACAAAACCCTGGCTACGTGCCTGAGAAACACTAGTTTTACATTCGTAAATAAATAGAATATAGCAGGCTGCCCAAGTGTAGACTGGCTGAGTCGTCATTAATTTGGGAGGGAATTCGAGGTTGCAGAGGCCTATTCTAATTTTGGTCAAAGAAAGGTTGAGTATGCCAATTTCCTAAAGTTCAGAGCATCAGTACTCGGGCTACATTGAATGTATCCAAGGGTATGCGGTGTGCCACATGCCAATGGGAAGACTAGACAATAGAACATCTGGTGTTGAGGTGCACAAGGCTCGCTCCCGCCTTCCCGGAGGGGGCGACGGATTGAGCCGGAGCGCTGGGGTTTGCTGACGAGAATGGAAGAATGGATGATAAGGGAATTTCAATAACAAGGAGAGAAGATTGGAAGACTGGTTGAAATTATCTAGGGAGAATCGAATGACGTACAACACAGCTGGGGACAGGTGGGACAGAGGAATATTGGGACTCACTCTTGCGTGGATCCTGTTTACAACCCTGTCTCCCAGTGGGCCTGATGATGGGGTAAAGCTGGCTAGGTTTAACCAGAAGAAAACTGGCGACTCCCTCGCCGGAAAAAAAGGCGGGGGTTATGTTTTTAGTTTTTTTGCCCGATCCCCCAAAGGTCATTCTGCTGATATCCCACACTGCCTGGCGAAAGTCACAAAATTGCAGAGGGGAAGCAAATTGGCCTAGAAGGGCAAAGGGAGGAATCATACTTTTGGTTTTTAATTTCAAAGGCCAGGTGGTGCAAGCTACCGCCCGTTGTAAAGGCTGTAGCCGTTAGCATCCATCCATCCATCTCAGATCCTTTGTAGCTAATACGGTTAATCTGGCTATGCAACATCCCAACATAGAGCTGCAGCTAGGTATTTACAGGGTGTTTCACGAAAGGTGGACAAATTCAATATTGCGAAAACTACACGCCGCAACAAAAAAAGGCTTGTGTCGTTTTGGTTTTGGGCCAGGAGCCTATTTAGGAAAATGATTAAAGTCCAGGATAATTAGGCTGTTAATTATTTTTGTGTAATTAACTTTTTTTAATATTGTGTTTAAGGGCATGGTTTGAATTAGAAAACTGCTCAGCTTCATCAAAAAACACTAAATCAACAAATTGCAGAATGATAGAAGGCACGCGAAGCATTTTAAAGCATTCTGAAAAACCACACAAATTCAACGGGTTTTTAAGTTTCGGTTTGCTATCGGAGCGCATCTCGGCCCGCGGCACCGCGCCCCGTGGAGAAATAGTGCAACCAGCCTCTGCTGTGTCGCGCGATGACAGTGCAGCAGAGGTTGGTTGCACTATTTCTCCACGGGGCACGGTGCCGCCGGGGCCGAGATGCATTGAAAGGAGGACCAGAATTTCTTTACCAAAAATTAGGTTAAATTAGATTACCATAATATCCCGAGATATGCCCCACCCCCGAAAGATACCCCGCCCCCATTTTTGGCCCGATTTCCTATTTTCTCAAAAACATTGAAAGATAGCCCACTTCAAGAAATCGCAGGGCCCTGGCCAATGGTGGCCTCGGCAGAAATGGTGTTACTTAGCCACGGCGGGAGATAAGCCAACATTGCTGACTGGGATGGACAGCCATCTTTGGCTCATTTACCCTCCCTGCAATCACAAGTTTCGTAGGTCACAAAATGTAAAACTTGTAATGTCCCTTTTTAAAAACATAAAAATTATTACTTTTTTTTCTTTTTTTTTTTTAGGCGACTTGTTTTGGAATGCTTTTTCGGTGTTACAGGACGGTGAATCTATGTCGCACAACTTCGCACTTTGCGGCAAACACCAAAAACTACAAATTACCAATGAGCTCGGCGTTCAACGACTGTGCAAATAAGGAAGCTACAGTTCCAAATAAACTAAGGAAGCTACAGTTCCAAATAAACAAAGGTCGAGCAAGGCCGCTCCATAGGGTGCGAGGTCGGGGTGCCACCGCACGACGCTGAGTCTCGAAAAGTACAGTACGACATAATGTCATAGGAGGAATGCAGACATCAATTAACTTTTATGCCTGTAACATAGTTTGCCTTTAATAAATGAACATTATTCACAAAGCATCAAAGCATGCTACAGCATTACCAAGACCTAAATTTGTGTGTGGCATGTGAGGAAAAAAAAAAGGATGAGATTTACCCCCCCCTTCCCTAACTTGACGGTTCATGCAGTGAGCACCGTAGAGATGCAAAGACTACTTTTCAGAGCAAGCACCGACAAGATGATGAAACAAAAATTTAAGAGTACTGAAGTAGACTCCCAGGACAGTATGTACTACATTTCGCAACATCTGTTTAGGAAACACACACGCCTCAAAGAAGACTTACAAGCTGTCCAGTCGAAACGCAGCATTCCGGAGAACCAAACCTCTGAATTTCGGCAGCGCAGGCCACCTTCAATGTGTGGGCAAAGCTTAGAATCTCTCAAATTTCCCCGTGACCAATGGGGGCGTACGAGGCCGACGCAAAGTGTAGGGACAACCAGAGGGAAACCAACAGCGTTCAAAACGCATTGGCTATTTCCTAAAGAGCTGGTCTAACCAAACGGAAAACTGGGTTTGCAGGTTCCTCCAACAAAATGATGAGCATCGTTAGGAAGGAGATAAGAAGCTTCTTTTTGAACAGGCTGGGGAGCAATAGATGAGCCAAAACCGGCACAAAAGGGACGTTGGGGAAACTCAACCTAGGTCAGACAAGCACAAAGTGGGGATCATGAGGCAACCTCTGGGGGTTGCGGGCCTAGGGAGTTTGCGCACAGCTCTGGGTGATTGTGGCTTATTGGGAGAAGCTAGACCCAACTGTTGATCGAGAGTGTGCTCACGCTTGCCTGAACATTAACTCACATTTTCACACCAAAACCTCTTGAACCAGCGATTTCTAAAAATGGTGCATCCTTCATGCTGGTTGGGCCTAGGCCATCTGATTTCCCTCAGGAGTGGTACGCCGTGTGGCTCAAACAGTTCACAAATTTGGACAAGAACGAAAATAGAGAACCGATATATTTTTCACAACCCAATAGCACGTGTCATACTGTTCCACATTGTTCTGACAACTGTGGTTGTTCATTTCAGTGTCAGGGCCTGTGCTGGGAGCAAATGATTGTGCGCTGGTAATTTCAAGGATTGCGTGTCAACAGCGAGCTTCTTTTATCATGCTAACCACCAGGATTACAAGTGACATATGCTGAGCAAGTTGCATTTTCACGGACACACGGGGCGGGTGTTTCTTTGTGAGCCACGCGTGGATTGAACAGAAAGCCATTTCAACACCGCATTTTATATAAAACATGGCTTGCATTGATGTCACACCACCAGCTGCCATTGTGGTGGTCTTGCTGCTAAGCACATACATTTCATATCACACAAGATTTTTTTTTTTTTTTTGGGGGGGGGGAGAACAAGTAGTCATGAGGATCAGCATAGTGCAACGACGACAGGCGCAAGCCATGCACACGATTACGGGCCCTTCACTTCCTGATGCGATATGTTACTTCCACAGTCGCCCTCTGCGCTGCTCTAAAAGCTTACAGACGACGGACATCCGCCAGCAAAATCGGATCTTGGCCGCAAATTCCATTTGAACCCCGTAAACAAGCAAAACAAAAAGAGGGTCGTAACGCTTGCTCTCCAAATTAACCTCTTTTTTTCTCTCTCTCTCTTTGGCGTAGACACGTTCGTGACTCCGTGGACACAACGCCCGCCACCCGAACGGCGTCGCGGGGCGACGGAAACACCGACCGTCGCAGCGTATTCGACGAGACATCCGCCCCAAAGAAAATACGCGCTTATTATTTGCAGCGGGTAGGGAACACACGCCCGCACGCAGAGGAAGCAAACAACAAACTATCTGTTTTCAGTCCGCCTGCACGACGCGCTAGCAGCGCGGGGCCCGCGGGCGGCTATCCTAGGGACGCTATCAAAACACACCACACGAAACGTCCCGAGAAACCATCGGTTCGGAGAAACTCGAATCGCGAGAAACAAACAGCGCCGGGTTCAGACGCTCCAAAGAGCGAAAGGCGTATACCACCTCGGTAGCCCCAGACGACAGTCAACAATGCAGCGTTCACCTTGCGTCAACAACGCACGCCAACGCTGGGACTGCCCAGCGTCCGACGCCCGCATACTGGGGACAGGGCGCGTTCAAGAAACTCGACCCGCTGGAAATCGGAACAATTTGTTCCCTTCGATACAGGGAGGGGAACTAATTGTTCACCGACGCGGAGAAAGAGACTGTCGTTGTTCAAGGTCCCGGCGGCCCAGATCGCGACGGGAGGAGAGGCACGGCTCAGCTGGTGACAAACCCGGTCCGTTACGTCACAAAGGAGCCCCAGCAAGGGTCGGGCACCGGTCCGGAAGTACGGGCAAGGTGCGGCGGGCGCGACTTACTGTGATGTTGGCGTGGATCTCGAATTTCTTGGCGTTCCGGCCGATAAATCGGCAAGTGAGTTCGTCCACCGACGCAGTTACCACTTGAAATCGTTCGTGGTTCTTTGGGAAGGAAGCTTCCAACGTCTTTATGTCCTGCTTGAGACTGTTTAGGCAGGCCATGATATCACCTCGAGTGCATGACAAGATCCGCAGCTGGTGCAGCAATTCACACGCACTTTAGGGCACAAAATTTTGACACATTCTATGCCCTAGGTTCACACAATATGGCCGACGCTGCTGCAAAAGAGCAGAAGCGCGCATGCGCAGTAGTGCCCTCGAACCCAGCGCGCCTAGTGACCAACATCATCATTTGATCATCCAGATCACAAGTCATCCGGTTGGTGCTAAAGGTGCTAAACAAGGAGTTTAGAACCTCCTGGGTGCAAACTACGGATGCTAACGTGCTAACCAACGTTACAGCTAATTGATGCTAAAAAGTTTAAAAATTAATTAATCTTTTAGGTGACAACCAGGGTTCCGTGTTTTCGGTGTTTATTCTTCTGGGAATTCGGCAAATTCCGTGTTTTTCGGTGCCAAATTCCTGTTTTTGACAAAGAAAAAAAAACAAAAAAAAACGGGGGTTATTTGGGTTTTGTGGAGGAGAAAAGGACATGAAATTGTTGTGTTGTAGAGCGCCGGCATCATATTTGCTACAAATGAAAGAAAAAACAAAGTATAAAATTATCGGACGTTGCTTTCGAGTCCTGACTCAAACCTGAAGATGTGAACCAGTCCTTTACCGGTCTTATTAATATCGGTATTATTACATTTAAAGATTGGAAGGGGAGTGTCATGTCAGAAAACATTTTATGCATGAACGCTACAGATAGTACTTTTATTGCCGTGGTGTGATGAATATTATGCCATGCACAAAAGTACCGAATCATGGTTCAGTGAATACAAAACATTTATTGCTCACTTTATTAGAGTGTCAGTAACGGTAGCCTCCATCTCGTACCTTATTGCTTAGGCCGGTTCTCACTAAATCAAACTTTTAAACAGAATAGCTAAAGAAAGTCTTCTCTTACCCTTGGCAGTGCAGGTCGCGATAGCACTTCACCCCATTCTTGAGCCATGGTCGGTTTAGCTGTCACGTACTTCACTGGCCAAATTGCCCATCTACAGTAGATGCGCCAGATGCCACGCATCAGGCATACTATCCTCCCGAGATTACATGCACTACAATCGGGCGTTTCAAGGACACGCATGCTTCCTTTGAAGAGCCAGAGTTGTACGTCACCTGGTCTCGTAATATAACAACCGAGGCCTCCAACATTGCCGGTGTGCAAAGCACTCCCTAGCCGTCACGTCCATCAGACGAGATTGTGGTTGACAAAAATGGCTCATTGCTATTTGCCATCACGTAGTGGCATCCAAAGTTGCAACAGGGTTTGCATGCATGAGACACCGTATTCCCTCGTGTTTGGCCGGGTGCCGAGGATGAGGCAATGTTGTGTCACCAACCACCTGCTTGCACCGCCAGGTAAGCAGTGCGGCGGTGCCAGGCGGCGTAGGCAGGAGGGGGGCCCCCTCCTTGGTTGCTGATGAATTCGGGGAGGGGGATTCCCCCCCCCCCCCCAATCAAAATCCTGGCTACGTGCCTGGGCGGTGCCCGAGTATCGCACTCCTTTTGCTCCTAGCAATGGCCGGAGGGGCGATTTCTCCCTCAGCAACTTTGGAAGCCGGGGTTGCACCACAGAGTTGTCGGCATTGACTTGGATCAAATCAATGCGCCGACGGAGAACCGGGAACGCTCGGAGCATGTGCTTGTCCCAGGAAGCCGATAGCAATGATGAACAATGCGCCTCATTACCATACTCAATTTGCTCTTACAACGGGTAAAAACATATGCTACGAGCCATCGAAGCCAACCAAATGCCGTACAAGTGTCACGTGACCCTCGGCATAGGTTCAGCGATGTGCTAGGCACAGTCACGTGATTCGCTCACAATGCTGGAATGGCTCGTAACGTCCGGCGTGGTCCCTCGTAAGGTGAAATGGAGTACAGATGTGCGACCCCCATCCCGCCCTCGAGCAGAAGAGGACGGGAACGCCGGTTTTTGAGCAATATTGTTTCGACACGCCACGAAGAGAGAAACGAGCAATGCCTGCTCTGCACATTTCAATCTCATGGGAGGAAGCCACAATGATCTTTTCACAGTCTCTTTAATCTCTAGGCGAAGTCTACCACAGGTGCACACAAAATACGGCCGAAGTTCCGGCCAATCCAACCGACGACAGTCGACCGGAACAACATTTCCGGCGACACGGGCGACTGCACGGAGAAATTCCCATGCCAAAAGCAGACTCTCAGTAACGGCGGTGCAGTGTGGCACATTCACAATGTGCCGTGCTAGCAACAACAAAATAGAAACACTCTGTCCAATATATTAGCTCACTACATTTGTCCCACAAGGTGTGGGCACGGCACGCAGGGCCGTTTTCCTTGGATACACGCAGGCTACCAGTGGAGGTCGGAAGCACTCCCCAGCTTGTAGTCGCCGACAGAGTGACAGCGGGGCGCGTCCTGCAAACATCGTCGAAGCGCCGCCGAAGGTAGGAAGCTCGCACTGTAGGCGGGCCAACCGAACCTTTTCCCTGCCATCCCCACCTTGTCGGCGACTACAGTGCAGACCGCCCCGGAGAGATGCGTCCTCCTTTATCACAGCAGGGGTAAGAGAACATAGTTTTACTCGCACAGTGGGTCGCTGCCACCCTTAAACGAATTACGTACAAAAATAGATGCGAGTGGAGAAGGTGGATCCTGCCCACCCGAAATTCAAAAGGTTCTGCCCCAGCGGCCTGCCGGAGCAATTAGTCCGAAACCCGTCCTCGAGTTGCCGTGCGTCTCGTCTATTCCCATCCAACGACGTCGTAATTGTGTACTGCTGCAAATTGCTGCGACTCTGGCAGTTATGCGGCAGCGGAAGTGTGCATGCAGATGCCCGTTCTGCGGCCCGGCAGTCTATGGAAACTCTAGCGGTCATGTGCTGCTGGAATAATGACAGCGAAGTCCGCGTTGGCTTGTTCCCGTCGCTAACTCTTTGAGCGACCGCCCCGCAAAATAATTAGTTGCCGCTTTGGGGCGCTAGAGTGCACTGCTATTACAAGATGCTAAATACTAGCTTCAAATGCATTCCAGGCACTATGCTGAATCCAGCTGACACACAGGAAAAAAAAAGCTAGAATCGTGGATATATTGCAAATGCCCGAGATCCATGGGCCGGTTTACATTGGCTGCAATATCTTATTGCAAAATATTCCAAAATCCAGCAGCTTGCCAAATGCACACTTGGATGTGCCATGGTTAAGGTACATTTTGTGACCAAAGGAAATATGGGGCGTTTGAGCGAGGGAGAGCTTGGACTAGGCCCAATCGCAGATGCCAAAGTTTTCCAGGCAAACCAAATACAAAGTTGGAACAAATTCACCTAAAGCATTGTAGCCTCTAGTAGCACGAAAGGACAGAATGCCCCTGCCTTTTTTGTCTACCAGATGGCAATGGAGGAGGTCTCAGTCGTTCAGCTGGCTTCACTTGTTTGCCCAAAGTTACAACACCTATTGGAACGTTCCTAGGTAGTTACTTTTTACCCAATGCGAGCATAAATATAACAATAATTATGTGGCGGAACAATGTTTCATCCAGATCTATACCATTCAGACCTCAACTTCCTGTGGCTCATCCTGTAATACATCCGTCAGGTGCCCTTGGTGGATAGCCAATAGATGCTTCTGAAAAGACGCAGAAACTAACATGTGCACAAGCCGAAGTCTAGCCGAAGTCGGCCGAGGGACCAGAACCTCTAGGGGCACCGCTGGTATTCGCAGCAAAGATTATTGATCTGCGCTCACAAAACGCCTCGAACAAATAAAACTACATTCTTACCCGAAAACACCGAACATAAGTCACCGGGTTTGCAATAAGCACCAGCGCACGCCTTGACAAACTCGCAAGAACGAGCTGGGTTGCAGGTTGGAGGCAACTAAAGGCATCCCTTCAAAAGTTGGCCAAGGGCAAACCTGGAAGGAGCCACACACACACAAACATGCTAAGATCCACTTTCCCCTTGCACAGCAGGCAACAATGCATAATGGGTCACGCCACAGGAGGTAGAAGCAGCCCCTGGAGTAGTTGTCTCCGTAGATGGTCGGCACTACGGTCACATCAGTGTCGGACAGTGTCAAACAGTGACAGATCGCTCGTCAAGCCCACAGCAGTGACAAATGACTCGTCAAATCCACAGCAGTGCTTGTGCAGTTGTCCGGTAGGTCTTGGGGATGGACACATACGACGCACCATGCAAGTCTTCCGCAGCGGGTGTGGACGGATGGATGCCCGGAGCTCAGAGTGCCCCTGGCCTAGGCTGGGGCCGTCCTCTCCCTCCGTGCATCTCCACAAAGGGTACCAGAGACTGGGGGATCTCTCCTGATCGGAAGGGAGGCCGTAGCAGGCCACTGCCCGTGCGGCCAGACACCTGCGACATAGAGGGCGCCACCCGTCAGTGGGAGCACTCTTGGATGGAAGGATGGATAGATGAGCAGAGCCAAGACCTTCAAATGGATCCTTCTCAAAATTTCGTATAGCAGTTTAATGTTTGCCGCAATAATGCCGGCAATGAAAATGCTGTAGTCTCCAGACTACAGCATGCCCTTACCGCAAAAAAAGGAGTGTGGTTTGACACTGCTTGATTCGTGACACTAGCCACGAGACAGAACACCATAGACCAGCACAGGCAGTGGAGAGACTGTGCAAGCCGGCTCCTTATCCACTGATTCATTCTTGGAAATAAATATGGAGGTGACCTATGAGAGGCATGCCAGAATGTATTACATCGGACACTGTCACTTTTGCACATCAATGGCAGACGAAATTGGGTTCTTCACCTCATAGTTCTGTCTCGATTTGTCTACTGGATAAAATTCCCGTCATCAAGGGGCTTGGACTACTTTGTGCTAAGAGGTATCAAAACATGATTCATACCCTTGCCCGCTAAAATTGAAAAAAAAAAAAAAAACTTTGCATGCAAGACACATTTTCAGTAAATTTACATAGTTACAGACAAAGGAATTCCTGTGTGTGTCACAATATTTTAAGACACAGAGAGCTTGTTGTGCAAGCTTTTAATCTAAAAACTACAACTAGCAGGCGACATCGGCCTAATGTCGTCCGCTGCATTCCATTCACCCCTAAGCCGACAGTGGGACGGGGGCTATGTGCTCGCCGAACCAACCGAACGCCTCCTTTTTATTATACGACTCCACTCTCTGCATTGAGTATGCGCAGCAGCGCAGTCACGTGGTGAAAGATAGAAGTATGACTGGTCGGACAAGCATGTAGCTTCCATCGCACTGCCAGCTTAGGCATGAATGGAGTACAACTGCAAATATTTGGATGCAGCTTCAAACATTCTTCATTGTACGTGCCTACAGCACGTTCCACAACCTAAGTGGTCTTGCAGGCTAAGAAAACCAAGTCAAGCCCTTAACACAAAGCATCTGCCCGTCATGATTGGTCGCACCTTCCTTCGTACTCGCCTCATCTGCAGAATTCACTCTGCTAAAGTCAAAAGAGTGGAGGGGTTTGTGGGAGGAGCTTGTGCAGACGGCAGACTATAATTATGTTGGTGTGCCCGCACACTGGTACAAGCACGGGAGGAAGGAGAAATCCCGCACCTGAGGCTGATGCCCATCTGGGTGCGAAGGACCAGCTCCGCAACCCCCGTGGGCGAGGCCTGGGCGGCGGTCTCCCCTCGGCCGTTGGTGGCATCCGGGTGTGCCCCGGCCTCAAGCAGGGCCACGATGATGGCGTGCAGGGTGAGGAAGTCGCTCACGGGCCGCATGTAGGCCACGATGACGTGTAGCGGCGTGTTGCGCCGCCCATCCACCGCGTTGGGGTCCGCCCCACAGCGGAGCAGCAGCCGAGCCGTGGAGGCGCACGGGAAGCGGCACACGTTCTTGGTGTGGTAGTCGTCCACGGGCGTGTCGGCGCTCACGCACAGGTGCAGCAGCGTCGAGCCGTCCCGCGTCACCCTGCGCGAGGGCCGGACGGGCGTGGGGGTTACGGTCCCGTGCCAATATCTTCCAGATCTCCCGCGGCCAGTCCTATGCCCCTGACGTGCTCTTTTTGAGACCCCATAGTCATATTCGTGCTCATCTTGGCTCGGCAGGGCTGGGTAGGAATCCTACCCGGCCCTCCCGAATCCTCGCACTTGGCCAGCCGGTACCGACACGGCTCGGTAACACAAGCTGCTCCTGGGAAAGCTGGACATATTTGGGATGGTTCCCTCCCATAATTCAGCTGAACATTCTAGCTTCTTGTTACGAGACTGGGAGGGGCAAGTTGAAATGTTGAGCCAATCTATGCAAAGTAGAAGCCATAAGAATGACAAAACAGTGCATCCTAGATGTAAGAAACTTCCCACCAAGCGAGACATGGGGACGGATGAAGGTTTAGTCCAGGATGCGTGTTCCAAGAGTTGATCTAGTTGGTTCATACTTCAGGTAAGGCCGGCTGAACGAGAATAAACATACACACAAAGAAAAGACCATTTACACCGCTGGACTAACAACTGACTTTTCTTTTCCCTCCTCTTCTACTACAAACCCAACATGAGGGAATCATTCTCTTGTCTTCTTATTTTTCCTTATTACTTCATAGAATATTTAACCACTAAAGGAACATTTTTTTCTTTCTCATGCAGCGTGAGATTGTGCACTAATGCAGTGATTGCCTTTTTCCTCAATATCAAAGGTCTCCAGGATTTCACATCTCAGTTTTGTCTTGTTCCTTGCCACGATGTTTACATCGTAGAGCCGTGCTGAACATTGACACGCACAATAATGGGTTGGCAAATGTCCTCCTGCTGACAGGTTTTTCACTGATGTAGCGTGCTCGCTCGTCCGATCATTGATCTGTCTGTCCAATGTAACTTCGGCCGCATGTCAGCGGAATGTAGTACACCACCTCCTTCTCACACAGGGCATATTGAGACTTGTGAGCTGTGTCACACGTCCTCTCGTTGTTGCTTTGCTCCTAATGAACCCTGCGACACATGGAATAGGCTTTGTTCGGAGCCAAACACACCACCTGAACGCCTTACCGTCCAGTAACCTTTTCTAACTTGTGGGTCATTCTGTGAACATAAAACGCTACCACCACCGCATGTAGAGTTTTTGTTTCCTTTGTGTTTTTATATGTGCACACTAATCCCCACACAGTGTTGGGAAGTACTTCAAGTACATTGTACTTAAAGTACTACTTCAAGTAGGTTTAGGAAACTTGTACTTCACTTGAAGTACATTCTCCGAGTATGTACTTGTACTTTACTTAAAGTATTTTTTTTCGGATACTTTCCGAGGAAAGTACAATTCCCGGCTTCAAAGTACATTCCCGAAATTTGGTTTTGTTAGATTTGTATCACAAAATGATGCTTTGTCAACTCCGAAGAAATAGTGGGAGGGATATTCTACTCTCACCAGAGACGTGAGCAGACGACGCATCACTCCGCTTGTTCTGGGGGCGGCTTTCCAGTAGCTCTTTGAACTTTCGCTACTTCTCGGCCGGTCAGCGCAAGCGAGGAGGTTTAAAATATTATGAGAGCAAAATTAATCATAATCTAGCACCTGATACTGTGGTGCGAAACAATTGAACTTTCAAGTCGAAGAAAAAGACAACAGAGGAGAACGTCAATGTTTTGATACATTCTCTTTTGTCTTTTCCTTCGACTTGAAAGTTCCTTAATTTTTCGCATCCCAATCTCAGGTGTCACATTATGATTAATCATCACCAGCTCGCTTTCACACTAACTGTTTTTTGCATTAACGAGAGGACACTCCTCTATGAGAGGATTGCTTGCGGAAGCTACGGGGCTGGTGTCATGCTCTCTCCTAGTACATTTAACCCCCTTCGGCGCAGTAATCCAGTGGAAGCGGCGCCAAATTCAGAAGAGGGACTTCTGAATTTGGCTCCATTCCTGAAGATAACTACTCTGTGGCCACTTGACTTTATCAAATATTTGCCGCTGTTTTTGAAAATAGGTCATGCACACCTGATTACCCCTGAGCAATGCATACCAGTTAAAAATCACTGTATAGGGGAATTAAAGGACATCATGAAATATTGTGTTAAAATACTTGTACTTTACTTTTAAAGTACATTGTAATTACAGTACTTTACTTCAAGTACATTGCACCCAGTGTACTTACTACTTTACTTCAAGTACATCACGTCTCATTTACTTTGTACTTTACTTGAAGCACCTTTTAGATGTACAGTCGGGGACAAAAGTCCCCAGGACGCGCGAGCTGCGATTCAGCTCTGCCATCTGCCGGCGGGTCGCCTGGTTTCGAGATCACACAAAAGCGCATGCGCGTCCTACTGTGCCTGCAAACATGTGTGTTTTCCCGCTCTTCTGCGGCGCGTTGCCTAACTCGGAATCGGGAGCGTGGTACCGCCTCGGAGATAGCGCTTGCGGCTCATGAGCGGCTACTACACATTCCGAAACTGGAGATACCGCCTGCGGCATTGCTCTGCATTTCGCCGTGTCAGCACACCTTGCTTTATAACCAGTTTCGCTTATCGCTCAGTTGAGCTGCCGTGACTTCTTGCTTTATAGGTGCCATGTCAATAAGCGCTATCTCCGAGGCGGTACCAAGCGCCCGATTCCGAGTTAGACGCCGCGCCGCAGAAGAGCGGGGAACGCACATGTTTGCAGGCACAGTAGGACCTGCATGCGCTTTTGTGTGGTCTCGAAACCAGGTGACCCGCCGGCAGATGGCAGAGCAATGCGTTTCAGTCACAGCTCGCGCGTCCTGGGGACTTTTGTCCCCGACTGTACTTCACCCAACACTGTCCCCAGATGATGGTCCTGCAGACCTGCTCAGAAATCGCTACCAGGAGCGATTTTGGACATCCAGCTTCCTGTAGTCTCAAAAGACTTGAGTTTTAAAACTTCGCTAAAGAACAAGTCTCCTTCAGGGCTATCCACCCTAAAGAGGTCATTTGCCAACCCATTGTTGTGCGTGTCAATGTTCAGCACGGTTCTACGACGTAAACATTGTGGCAAGGAACGGGACAAAACTGGGACAGGAAATCCTGGAGGCCATTGGCATCGAGGAAAGGGTGATGACTGCGTTAGTGCACCTTCTCTCGTGCTGCATTACAAAAGAAAAAAATTTTCCTTTGGGGTTGAATATTCGGTGAAGTATGAAGGAAAAGGAAGAAAAGAAGAATTTACTCATGTGGGGTTTGTAGTAGAAGAGGAGGGAAAAGAAAAGTCAGTTGCTATTCCGGCAGTGTGTATGTTCTTTTCTTTGTGTGTATGGTACGTTCCGTATGCTTTGGACTAACAAACATGAAGAGGACCAGCAAGCTGGTAGAACGGGCATGCATACAACAAAGTCACGCCCCAAGGGTGGACATTGATCACAAAACTAAATCAATGCTAGGAACAGTGCTGATGCAGCACTGACCTGAATGTAACTTAGTACCAATGCAGCACTGCATCAGCAAGGTCAAATCTATTTCCAGCGCCGACTAGTAGAGCTGTGCTGTACGTGCAAACAAACGGCCCAGACGGTACAAAGAAAAACCCAAGAAACCAGCAAACCACCATTCAACCCTCACGTGCCCCAGCTTCGCAGCCCGCCCCAGTCGAGCGTTCACCTGTTAAGCCGGACTAGGCGGTAGACAAGCCGCATCAGGTCGTGTCCGTCCTCTGCAGGAGGCAGCCTGCCCAGCTCGACCAGGAGGTAGAGGCAGGTGAGGAGGTTCGCGTCCTGGTCCTCCTGCGGCCCGGCCTCCAGCTCCCGCAGGCAGGCCGACAGCGTCTGGGCCATGGCCGCCGGCGGCACCTCCACTCCCACGTGCAGCATCTGCCCGAATAGCTGGGCGAAGCGCAGCAGGTCCTTGCGCAGTGGCAGCCTGGCCGCCGCTCGGAGCCGCAGCGCGTGGAGCCAGAGCAGCAGGCAGCGGTCGAAGGACGCCGAGTCCGCAAACACAGCCCCGCGGTACACCACAGGGTGCGGCAGCTCCGGGTTGTGGGGTCCCAGGATGCGCTCGCGGATCACCAGCGACTCCATGTGCAGCGCGTGCGCGTCGTCCCTGATCGCGCGGAGATCTTGGAGCGAGGTGCACTCGATGCGGGAGTCGTACGCCGCCAGCGCCGGTCCGGGCTTCTTGGGGAGCCGGGGCTCCCGGCTGCGCTCGATCATGGCCAGCTCGAGGAAATGGTACGCCCGCTCCAGGCTGTAGTGGTCCTTGTCGTTGGCGTACGAGGCGCCCAGCAGCTCGAGCGCGTCGACCTTGTCCTGGCGGCCGCACCAGGGCTGCTCCACCAGGAATCGGACCACGTCGGCACGCGTCCGCTCGGCGGCCGCCAGTAGCGGCGTCATGCCGATCCCGTTGGCCAGCACGCGAGCGTCGGCGGCCAGCAGTTCGCGCACGATGCCTAGATGCCCGTGTTCGGCGGCGAACTGGAGCGCCGTGGCGCCGCAGTGAGCCTGCACGTTCGGGTCGGCGCCGCAGTCCACCAAGAACCGCACCACATCCAGGTGGCCCTTGTAAGCGGCGATCATCAGGCACGTGTTGTTGTACTTGTTGCTCAGGTGCACGTCGGCGCCGTGCTCGACCAGGAAGCGGACAATGTCCAGGCGGCCGTCGAAGCAGGCCGCACGGAGCGGCGTGGACAGCGTGCGCGTCGGGTGGTTTACGTCTGCGCCGCGCAGCACGAGCAGCTGTACGATGTCCAAATAGCCGGCCCCGGCCGCGCACCACAGCGGGGTGGCGCCCTCGATGACGTATCCGTCGAACTGGACAGTGCCCTCCTGTTCGAGCTGCACGGGCGCTTCGGCCAGGTTCAGCAGCATGCGGACTACTTTGATGTGGCCGTTACGGGCAGCGATGAGCAGCGGGCTGCAGCGCTGCTCACGGTCCGAGACCAAGGCGTTCAGGTACTCCGGGAAGTCCGCCTTGGGTGCGTTATTGAGCAGGGCGTACAGGGTCAGGGCCAGCCCGTCGCGGGCGGCGCAGTAAATGCGCGACCGCAGGGCTTCCTTCCACGCGCTCGTCATGGTGGCTGTCTGCCACCTTCCAGCGCTCGGGTTGAGCCTGTTGACGGGACGAACGCGAACTACCGCTACCGAACGTCGAACAACGGACGATGCTAATGAGGCGCGTGGTCGCTGGCCGCTGCCGTCATCGCCCGTCCGAAAGCCGTCATCGAGCCGCGCGGCCACCACCGATGCGTGACACCATCAAAACAGGAACAGCGGATCTCCTGGAACAGGCGTTGCCGGACAAAATGGGCGTCCGCAGCGCCAATTTAATCCCCTAATGTTTGGTGGCGGTACTAAAATCAAAATGGCTGGCTGGATGAACGGATAGATAAATACGGCTGAGCCCTTTCAATAGGGTGGTACCTTACGCCACCTAGTCAGTTTGTCTTACCATTTAAGCTTAGAATATTTAAATGTAAAAACTATATTCACTCCGCACTGAAAAGAAAGTGAGGCTGTGAAACCCACTTGCCATCAGTTAATAAGAAAATACCTAGTTTTCTCGTGCTTTCTGCCACCATTCACTTAATCTTTGCTTGGTAATCTCTAGAGCACTATCGGCCCATAGAGGCTTACCGCAGCGCCGTGACCGGATTGTGTACTCGTCTGCTTGCGGGTACCCCCGATTTGCGACAGATGGCGCTGCGGCGAGAAGAAAAAAATCTGCGTCAGTTTAGCCGGTCGCCACCGGTCGCCCCATGGTCGCCCACCCGGAGTGAGCGTTCGCGGTGCTCCAGATAGATGACGCCACAGAAAAGAGAAAACCGGGGGAAGGGGGGGGGACGTGCAATCCGGTCGCTCATTTGGCTCTTGTTTCCCCACCTGTCTATCTTACACCCTGATCTGGCGTATTCGTTTGAGTCCAGTTCTCCGTGCAACACTCTGCGAGTGCGATGCATTCTGGGGGGAGAACTCCGAACGGTGCCAGTGCGTGTGAAACGAACTCGCTATAAAACCCAAGGTGAAGCCCTTTACAGTAGAGTCAGTAGGTATCAAGTGCTCAGCCGCCTTGTCCACCTCTCCATAAGCAGCGCACACTGTATCCATTCTCCTGGTAGTTCGCTCTGTATGTTCTGGTTCGCAAAACACCTGTCTTTTGGCTCAAAATGGCTCCAACAACAATGAGCTGCTTATTATAAACGCGAATGGCAGATGACGCGATCCGTGGTATGACGCCTAGAAGCTCCGGCAAAATGCACGAGCAAACGCAGCAAACAATAACTCTATGCAGCAAACGCAAGTGTCGCTGCCAGTCGCCGCTTCCCTAATGGTGCCATAATGGCGGCGCCGCCGCGCACGCGCACGCCGCCGCCACCTGTTTTGCCCTCGCCGCCCTGCGCCGCCGCCCGGAATCCCAAGAGCCAGCACGTGCCGCCGCCGCCCGCCGCGCCATAA
>JAZHYW010010818.1:0-12736 GCA_037355805.1 Ixodes ricinus | reverse complement strand
TCGAACAAGCAGTCTAAAAAAAAAAGCAGTGCTTTGTTGGTTTGCTTAGAGTTTTGGTTGGCCTCAGATCTTCTCTTCAGCCATCATTTTACACCATCAAACGTCTCGTAATTCATCAGGAAAGAGCCCTGTGCTGCCTGCCCCCTTGCAGCATTTGATGTCACGATTTCAGTGTTGCTAGAGAAGAGGCCACTCGGGTCAGCATTTGAAAATCCAATCAGCTTTGCGAAAAACAATTATTTGACTCGCGGCATGAGTTACTAGTTCAGATGTATTGATTGGCATGGGGAACCAATTTAGAGGCAAATTAATGAATATCAAGACTTCGCCAGAGACAGAGGTGAAGGGATACAGGAAAAAAGGTCAGACAATTTTTGAAAACAGCACATACTGTTTTTGAACTTTCTCACACGCATCTACGGGGTTTTACGTCAGCACAAGGCCGCCGGGTCCAATCAGGAGCCAGTTAGAACCACCTCATGTCCCGGTCGTAAGGGTTAAGTGAAAAGAAGGAGCAGAATTTAAACTTCTGTTTATACAAACTGTGAAAGACAAACACATTTCTCGCACATCACTGCATGGATAGAGGAAGGCTCAAAGTTTTTAAAAGCCCGACTAAAGGGTCCATTCAATATGCTACACAGCATGTGCCTTTGCCTATAGCTGTTGGCTGGCGGGTAATGGAAACGCCTTTCGTGAGGGCAAATCTGCGCCGCAGATTGGCGTTTGTGGTACATCATCCAGAGAACCCAACCCATGTACAACGACCTTGACATAGCTGTTGGCTGGCGGCAATGGCGAAAAACGCCTTTCGTGGGGGGCAAATCTGCGTCGCAGATTGGCGGCTTGTGGTACATCATCCAGAGAACCCAACCCATGTACAACGACACCGTGGCTTGCATCACCAGTTTACAGTCAATCACAAGGACGGCGAAGTCTACGAAGTAATCCTTAACTACAAGTCTCTCGAGTGAGTATCTTTCGAGGCCGCTTTCTGGTGCGTTGTCGCGGTGTACCTAAGGACCCCCTGATGTGTCTGTGTTTGTCCCACGGTGTAGCGACAAATGCGCCAGTCACGAGGCCAGTGCATCGTGAGGCCCTCGGAGGCAAATGGTGAAGACACGTCCAGAAATGCAACCATAAGGCCATATCGAGAATTGAGAAGATAAGGCCATTTATATAACATGGCTATATGTATCACCTTATCTGCCCAATTCCTTGTATGGCCATATATAGCAGTTCTGTATGGGGAGTGGTGAAAATAAGCGGGCCTCGGAAATGCAAAATAGCGGCGCAATGCTCGCTCGTGGCATGTGTCTCATGCATCCCCACAACAATAGTGGTCAGTGCTTGGAAGAGAAAAGCGAAGCGCGGAATTTTATCGAGGGGCCCCGATCGGTCAGTGATGGAAGCAGCATTTGAACCTTTTGTAGCAGGTTCTGTAGCATTCAAAATATTGGTATGGAGCAGCCGCTGACGCTTTTAAAGCAGATGCAAATGAAAAAAAAAGTGATTGCATATTTAAATGAGTTTGTCTGTGATAATGATTGCCAGTTCCTCTTTGATACTGGAGCATATTACTTATCACATTTTGTGCTAAAAATAAATAGGATGCAAAAGGAACAGATAGCCTTCTTTTTTTAAATAAGGCTCTGGTCAGAGCGGGGTCCATTTAAAACGGGTACTAAAAATGGTTGAAAAATAAATCATAGCCCAACCCTTCAGTTGCGATAAAGCCTCCCTCCCATCCCCGTTCTACACTCGGTAGTTTAATTGGCCTGTAAATATAATTTCTGCAAAATGCCAGCAAAAACCAGCATATCCGCTACACCAATAAAAACGCGTCCCCCAAGTTTTATGAACCTGCCAAACTCAAAACTCTAATATCATAAACTACAAAAACAACCACTGACAAATATTATGAAAGCCTACACTTGTGCTTTAAATGTGACACTGCTCTTCAGCGGCGTTGGAACTAGAGTTAAATCAAAGTTCGCTGCTCGTTCATTCGACAGCTGCACAAGAACTACCGTATTTATTCAAAAATAGAGACCCGTGTTTTTGTTTTTTTTCTTATTTTTTTCTGGCTGTTTCTTTTTTAATTATTATTAGAGATTAATCTGCAATGAAGACAAAGAAGGTCGATCTGTAATAATCCTGAGAATGAATTCCGTGCCTATTGCGCTAACCCTCCAACAGGTCAGCCGCTGCTCCTAGCACTCCGGTGCAAAGCGGTGAAGCCCGACGCATGCACGCTCATGTGTGGTGAGATGTAGTGAAGGTTGACAGGAGCGGCGCAAGTGCCACGGTACTCTGCAGTCACGGCACGAAGGCATGTGGCAGACATGATAATCGAGTGATTTCACCAGGAGCACAAGATCCTGGTTCTGTCTTATCACAGTATACCACCATCCTACTATTTTGCAAAGTTTTCTCGAGACTTTTAGTTCCTGACCTCGCAGACATCGTCTGGTAATTTAGACGATGTCGACGATCAACTGGCCAGCGCATCAACCGGCCAGAGCGATTGACGAACAATCCCTATACTTCGTTTCACCTGAAGTCGACGCTACAGCCGACTCTACGAGCCAATGGGACCAATCAAACAGCATAAAAGCGCGACATCATGGCATTCATCTCCCTGTACGTGTTTTTCATCGGCTAAACCAATCGGGTGCAGTGAATGCCCCGTGACTCGCGCTTTTAGTATGTGTGTTCGAGGTTGTATGCGTTCGAGCTTTCGATTGTGCTCAGACCTAAGATGAAACAAATTATATGGCGAGTAGAGACGCCGTGAAATATATTCGTACCATTTTTTTCCTTCTACTTTTCTAAATATTAGGGCCGACCAATATTAAATTATTTTTATATTTTGCTTTAAGCCCATCCTGGCGCAGTTATGGCGCAATTTTGAGCGAAAATGACGCTTTGGCACGAGATGTAGCAGACTTTCGTTCGTGGCGCAATTTGGTGCAAATGGCGCAGGACTTCCATCACTGCTCGGTGTACCTGTTGCAAGGCTCATGCATTCCTTCGCATATACTTTTAGCATGGCGGGACCTCAAGAAGCTCGAATGATGTCCAATATTAATCAGATCTGTAACTAGGTAATGCATAAAATTATTGCTGAAACGACAACCACCAGCAAAGGAGGAAACCAAGGCAACCCAAGCCCTGAAATTCCGTAAACTCGGCAAGATTTTAGGGTATATACCATAAGCCCCCCCTGTCTGCTAGCCTAGGTCCCCAATCCTAGCACATGATAAGGAGGTCAACGGGTCCCCCCTCACGGGGATTTCACGCTCGATTCTATCCCGCAGCAACGAAAGACTGGAGAACCGACTGGTGGTAAAGGATGACACCGATCATCCGGCCCAGTTCTTGTTCGCTGACAAAGGTATGCAACCTTTTGCGTCTTCATCTGTCAACGACTGGCACAAAAGGGGCAATCATTCCAATTGGTTCCTCGGCCAGATTGACTGCCGCGAATGTGGAATCTGTTTTTGGAGCATATGAACAGCTCAATCCGCACCGAGCACTTTGGTCTTGAATGCTTTGTACAAGATGCCCCCGAAAAACATCCGTGGCGTTCAAAAACAAGCTATGCATCGCCCCAACGCTTAGTCTTTGCCAAAATGGAGCACTAGCGGTTCATACCAGATACCATCAGAACTGCATCTTATCCTAAAGTTGGAAGCGATTTTAGGAAATTTGAGAAAATGACAAATTTGAAAATGACGGCCGACAAAGTTTACAAATGCCCGAAGATGTGGCATCGGTGCCAGGAAAAGGATCCATTTTCCCACCGAAAGTTTAAAAAAATCACTCCCCAGTCTGCAAACTCCCTCCCCGAAAAACATGCCATTAATTCATCTCAACCTACTACAACAGCGCTGTTGTAGTAGATAGGACGGCACTGCTGTCAGAACGGCGCATGTGCAGATGCTTCAGCTTGGGCAGAGCTGATTTCTGCGCAAGCGCAGCGCCAGCCAGAATACTGATGCCGGTGATGACAATACCTGCTTGCGAATATGGCGAGAGGACCTGCGTTACGGTAGGGAGTTCTCTTTTGTTCTTTCTAGTATCTTGGTTTGTGCGGTTGGTGTGCGTCGCAGTGCCGTTCCCTTACGTGCGCTCATTTTTGCCCTGGTAGTAACGGGCCTGCTAGAAGTGGGCCGCTGGCTAGGCTTCATTGGAAAGACCACGGCAAGCCGCAGGTTGGCCAGAAGACCTCCGCGGGCCAGAATTGGCCTGGGGACGGGGTTTGGAGACCCCTGCGTAAGAGCAAATGTTTTGCGGTATTTGCAAAGTCAAATGTACACACTATCAATGAGGAATGGTCATTCATAACCGGTAGCAATCAATTCATCGAACAACATTTCATAGACAGATTGTTTCATCAACACGCGACATTTCATTGAAAGATTGTTTCATCAACACGCAATGTTTCACTGACAGATTGTTTCATCGACAAATCGTTTCATCGATAGCTCAGATTAGCTTTTTCTTCGTAATAAGTTGCATCAGACTGTTGCGGCATGTACGGGTGGGTCAGGTGGGTCAACAGTTTTGCAATGAGCCGCTGCAGACTGCCGCCGCGAAGCGGTGTACACGGGACGGCTGCATAGGTTAACACGCACCACCCAATGATGCACACGCAACAAAATGTCCCTAAAGCGAGCGATTGGAGTAACGAGTGTCGATGAAATGTTTGTGTCGAAGAAACGAGTTTCGACGAAACGATAGGGACCCATTTATAATGTTGTCAAAAGATTTTAAAGCCAAGAAAGAATGATGATTGAAAAGGAAATATCCGAAAATGACAATTGTTCCACAGCTGCCCAACAGACGGCGCCATCTTATCGTTAGGGATCCCGAAGGGGTTGAAATTGTTCAAAGGCCCTCAATCGTAAGCAGTCGCAAGCATGTGAACCAGCCTTAACGTACCGGGGACCACGTGTTGTTTATGTTCCTCGTATTAATTAGGGGGTTGTTACTCCGCTTTTCCCGTGTTGTTTTACAGACCAAAAAACAGTTGCAGTAACCATACTGGGCACCGATTACAAGAAATGGAGCACCGCCCACGGATACTTCAGCGGCAAAGGTACGCCGTACGGGTCGCGATCTTCGGCGTGTGCGTGACCTGTTGGGCATTATACAATAGACCTTTCTGGAAATATGTGGTGCCCCCAGCATCTGCTTTATGCATTGTGGCGTTCAGATGTAGGGCACGCAAAATTATCCAAGAAGTGAAGACGAAGTTGACGTTGGTTTCATAGTTCATGATTTCAGAATGCAAAGAAGGCAGAAGGAAAGCAAAACAGGGTATGTGATGACCTTCTCTTCCGTTCGCTTAATGTTTGCGTGTGTTAACGATCAGAAGGAATGTATCAGTGCCGCTTACCAGGATGTATGAAGCGTTCAAGCCGGCGCGAGCATACATCCGAACAGCCCTACAATTCCCCTCATTGCAAGGTCTCCTGGTATTTTCCGGAAAGGCTATTCATCACTGCCCCCGGCACATTGAGACCAATCACGTGACCAGGCACTGCGCGCGTCCCACCCGTAGGTCACGTAACACCCACTCGGATTGGCTTCGATGGCCTCGCGGCGTCCGCTGTGATGCATCGTAATGCCGCGGCCATACTGCTCATACGTTGTACAAGATAGGCTGTAGACGCCGCCTGAGGCGTGCGTCTTCCCTGCATGACGCTCCTGTCACGTTGGTCATACAAACACCGTCTGCAGACACGTTTGAAGCACATACGCATGTGTAAACGTGCTTCGAACACACTCGAGGCGTCTCAGCAGATAATTTCGTCATCACGTCTGCACAAACACAGAAATGCACAAACTGTGCGACAGTTAAGGTGAAACAGAGTATATAGGGGGCCGGCGGTGTGTGCAACAAAGCCTGGCTTCTGAAATTTTGCAGATCTGCCTGTATGTGTATGTTCTCTCCAACGAGTGACATTAAGGTCCTCAAAAACAACGGAAAGTACACGATAATTGGCCTGGGTATGAAAATTCAAATCAATATTCGAGTAAATAGATGATATTATTGGTTAGATTTTAAGCCAATTCATTCTTCAAGTGTGGTCTAAAACATTCCGCGATTCCTCCTTTTCACACTGCACAGCCACACTCTCCCTGCGGAAACTTGCACCCCAGAACCAAGACATTCCCTCTAAAGAAAAAGCGAGAAAGGGACTGCTTCATTCTTTTGGCGGAACGATAAGGCTCTTGATCGGTTAAAGAACGTCACAGGCCTCGCAGGCCTCCGTAATCCACATTTTAGAAATAACTGAAAAAAAAAAAAAGGAAGAGGGGAAGAAGATCTTTTCGTGCAAAAGTGTATGTGTGGGGAAGAAATAATCCACAGTGGACACAAAAGCAGCGGTCCAAGAGCTAAATCGAAACAAACACGGCTAAGTGGAGAGAACAGGCTCTAGCACTGTTGCCTCGGGGTCTTGCAACGCATTTGTTTCTCTTTATGGCGCCGCACGACCAAAAACCTTCTTCCCCCCCCCCCCCCCCCCCACCCTTGTAACAAGATTTTCTGGGTGACGGTCCTGCCAAGGATGCAGGGTATAGGAGCGAGAACGTAGCCTAAGCTGGAGAAGAAAGAAGGAATTCCCCTCATACCCAGAGCCAGCCAGTGACATCAAAACAGGGGGGGGGGAGAGAAGTTCCCCCTCTTTTCGCTGTCAATAGCTGTCAAATCAGCTACCGGACGAGCACCGTGCCGACACCGTGCCGCAGTGGCGCAACATTGTGTAGTTACGTGCCTTTCTCCGAAGCACTGATTGGCTCACAGAGACCGTAGCTCGACCTTGCCAAGTTACGATGAGACGGAGTATAGGTGGTATCTCCAACTCACGATATGATCGCATACAATGTCCTTGCAGGCGACTCCAGCTGCTACGCTATCCTTTCTCGCACGCCCGTGCCAGACCCCGTCGACCTGGACGCTGCGATTCGAGTCCTGGAGAGGAACGAGGTCAAGCTGCCCCTGCTGCGTGTGGACCAGTCTAACTGCTGAGCGACGTCTCGACGAGAACGCACGGTTACGGGCTCAATAAAGAATGTGCCTCATGCGCAAAATTAAAGATGCGCATGGCACGATGCTTTGATCATATTTTAAGCCACACTCTCACTGCTCACAGCATACAAAAAGACGGGGCTGCAGACACAATGATAGAATTATCTGCGGACGCGCCTCAAGCATCTTCGAAGCATGCTTGCTCTAGGAGTAATGCTATGCAGAGCGGAACTTTGCTTTTTGGCAGGGGTTGTGGCAACGTCAGAACGCCAAGCTGTGATTGGCTCCGATTGACGGATAGTGGGTAGACTCAAAGCAAGCTGCCTTTAAGTTGACCTATTATCCTTCAATCAGAGTCAATCAGAGCTCAGCATTCTGATGTCACAACAACCCCTGCAAAAGGAGCAAACGAACTTGCGTCTCTGCATATGCACAACGTTGTGCACCGCTACCAGATATGGTATACATGGATATTCTAAGGTTGTTATGTGACAGTGGCACATCCACTGTCACATCCTCTGTCCCCTCTGTTCATCTTCTACA
This sequence comes from Ixodes ricinus, assembly GCA_037355805.1. NCBI lineage: Eukaryota > Metazoa > Arthropoda > Arachnida > Ixodida > Ixodidae > Ixodes > Ixodes ricinus. The sequence goes on along the minus strand of JAZHYW010010818.1, from coordinate 5,151 downwards.
GGGATTATTTTTGTCATTCTTGTCCAGCTCGCTTGCACCTTTGCATTTAATTGCATTATAATCATAACCTTAAAATGCAAGCCTTTCACCCTTGTTGGTGTTAGACTGGTGGCAGCTGATAAAACCCGTTTGCTCTACTCACGCTCAGTTGGTAGAGCGCTCTACACTGGAAATGGAGAGGTCCTGGGTTCCATACCAGGTAACTTTTTTGGTCGCGCACCAGCCACTTAGCTGTGTTTGGAGATTTGTGTTCGTTTCTTGTCCCTCTTGTTCCCCTTCTCCAGGGATTATTTTCGTCATTGTTTTTAGTGTGTGATATTAAAGTCCTGAGTTTGGTAGGTTCATTAAACTTACAGGACACATTTTTATTGGTGTATGTGTTAGCGAATATGATGGGTCTTGCTGGTATTTTACAGAAATTATATTTACAGGCTAAACAAACTACCTACCGTAGAATACCGGGCAAGCGCCCACTCAAAATATAGAGATAATTGCGAAAAAATGGGGGATGGGCGCTTGTCCGGTCATCAATTTTACATATAAATGTACTGTGCATATTTTTTCATATCTTAGAAATTTGGATGTGGGCGCTTAATGTGGAATGGGCGGATGCACGGTATTCTACGCTAGTGTAAAATGGAGAGGGAATGAGAGGATTTATCCCAAAGAAGTGTAGCTCTATGATCAACTTTTCCACCATTTTTCAATACCATTGTAAACGAAACCTACAATGACTAGAGCCTAATTTAACAAGACAGTGTTCCTTTTATGTCCTACCCATTCTTTTCACAAACGGTAAAATGCTCAAGTATCAAACCCTTGATCACTATATCATAGATGAACTCTTTGAGATGCAATCACTTTTTTTATTCTCAAGTGATGTGCTAACAAATGATGGCATCTGCTCCAAAAGCGTCAGCGGCTGCTCCAAACCAGTATTTTGCTTGCTACAGAACTTGCTGTAAAAGGTCAAATGACGCTTCCATCACTGCGGTTGTGACGATGTTGACCTACCCCAGCGATTCCGTGAATGATATTCACGTAAATACAGTTGCAGGCGCGGACGTGAAAAGGTGATAAGATAAGGAAACTCTAGTTCCGCGTCCAACTTGTTACAATTATGCGACACCCCTGGGGACATAACCATCTATTCAAACTATTCTCTTTGGGCAGACAAACACAAGCGCTGTTATGCTTGACAACGTGGGCGAGTAATAAAATCGAGATGATGTTACTTCTGGTTTCATGCTATGTTTCACGTGTTGCTTCAATCATGTCATAAACAAACGCTTTAGTTCATGTTCAAAAAAAAAATATGGTTCTCGAACTTAGAAACGGATGTGCCTGAAATTGACGTGGAACCGAACCCCGGGTTCAGTTACAAGTAAAACAGAAACTTAAAATTTAAATTTTTTTTTTTTTTTTAGTTTTTACGTGGGATTTTGCTGGTGTTTGTTCAGGACTCTCTATTATTTTAATTATTAAATATTTTATGCAGTACCAAGTTGGTCTGTGTTATGAAAACCTGGGATCTGGAAATTGAGTCGGCATCGCTTCAGGCGAAAATATAAAGTTAGAGGTTTCGACGTCTGAATATCCGAGAGTGGTGACAGTTTAATTAATCTGTCAATCGGTCTCTATACGCATATGAACTCAAGTGTGATCCGTGTGATCAAGTCTCTTTGCTGTCCGGAAGAGTCGGATGTGTGCATCCTTGATTTCAAGTTTAAGCAATAATGCAGACGCGCGCGTGACAGACTGTCCGCACTAGACGGCTGTGCCGTCTTTCATTTCACAGAGATCTCCCACAAAAGTTGCTCAGTCAATTGCAAAACATTACGGCACTTTGAGCAGCTGATGGGTGGCACGCAGAACATTACAAAACATTGATTGAATTGCAGAACACACAAAACTTAGCGGAAAGGTTGCCCTTGAAAAACACTTTAACACGACGATACTTGAACCAGAAGCATTCCCTGTGCCCCGTCATGGCAGCCAGAAGTGGCCCGACTATGCGTGTATACGTACGACATACATTAAACTTTTTGTGTCTCGCCTGATTTACGGGTGCAGAGAAAGGAGCTAGGGGAGGGTGCAAGGCTCAGGCAAACACGCCTTAGTGAATCATGCGCTAGCTTTCAGTGACTTCCAGATTTTATAATGCACCTAGTGAAAAAGAAAAAAGGAAAAACACATAAATTGTGCATAAAAGGGATTGTCAAAACTGTAATGCAGTCCTGTAAAAAAAAAAAAAAAAAAGGCATAGGAGTAGTTTTGTGGCAAAGTGTGGCTTCACACGCAGTGGACCCAGGATCGAATCCTGGGGGCGGCGGGCGTTTCCTTTTTTTAAGCATTTGGCAATTTCAACGACATACACTGTAAAATACAGAGCAAGCGCTCACTCAAAATTTAGAGATAACTGCGAAAAAATAGGGGATGGGTGGATGTGAGGTCCTCAATTTTACATATATATATGTACTGTGCATATTTTTTCAGATGTTTCAAATTTTGGTGGTGGGTGCTTATTGCAGAATGGGCGGATGCACAGTATATATATATATATATATATATATATATATATATATATATATATATATATATATATGCAAAAGCAGACACGCAGCCGTAGGATGATAAAATAAAATTCTAATTTAATGGCGAAAAAAGTCACGCAAGACTTTTTTCGCCATTAAATTAGAATTTTATTTTTATCATCCTACGGCTGCTGTGTCTGCGCACATTACTTTTGCATTTATATCAACGGAAGCATTTGTCAACATTCGCCACTCTTTATATATATATATATATATATATATATATATATATATATATATATATATATATATATATATTACAGCTAGTACCTCTATAAAAAGCAAATGCGGAGAGCAAGCTTGTGGCGACGTCAGAACGACGCCGAGTTCTGATTGGCTCTGACTGAAAGATAGGGGGTAGGCCTCAAGGCACATCCCCATGTGACCTGGACGCCTTGTACACCGTCTGTCTTTCTTCCTTCCTTCCCTCCCCTCCCAAGATTTGTGTATGACCCTTGTCCCCTTTGTTCCCATTCTCCAGGGATTATTATCGTTATCCCGACTAAAAAGATTTGTTTTTCTTTTTTTTATGAAGTTGCGTAGGAGTGGCAGAGCGAGCGACGCAATTTTGTCCACAATTTGTTGTTACGAGCTATCTGGCACGTGCTTGAAGCGTGTCTTCTGAACATTTGCATGATAGATAGAGGGTATCTATCTACCCTCAAATCGGTAGAAAAAAGAAACTCGCGATGTTCGAGGCCGTGAACGCTCGAAAAGCACCAGCGTAGATGAGGGAAACAAACACGGAGCACGAACGTTTCTGCCACTTTGAAGCCACACTGCGAAGACGCTTCTCGGGCCATGGGTCTTTTCTTGAGCTTGAAGGTTTAATTAACCATCACAACACGCAATGACAACACGCGACTAATGTCACAGCCAGGAATAACACTTGGCGCCGTTGGCGTATGGCCATGGGTATGCTAGGTGACGCTAGCTACCGCCCAAAAATTATGTTATTAATTAATTTCTCTACTTATTCTTCTAAACTCGGATTGTTCATATCAATGTATCAAATCAAACGGATGAAGCACTAAATGTTTCGGTTCTACAATGGTATCATAACTATGGTGCCTGGAATGCATTTTCCAAAAAAAGTGCCCTCGATTTCCGCTTGATGACGTCAAAGAAATAGCATGGTTTCGCCGGCTGCGATCCCGACGGTGTCACAGCAGCCCTGGTGGTGTGGCAGACACCTATTTGCTGCAGTCCAGGGTCGCTCTCGCTCGACAGTGCACGAGTTACTGCAGCCGGAGTTGGTACTATTGGCATAGAGTTATTACAATAAACGCTAGAGGCTCAGCTGGCGCTAGTGTCTACGGGACTTCCGGTTGCAAATTGAAGCAGACAGCATGCAGTCTACTTTTCCAGCCTCCCTGTGTATTCCTATGGGAAAACGCGCGTGAATTTTGTCTCTTCGCCGGAAAATAACATGAATAACTTTTGTAATTTCGGTTGTACCGGATAGTATGTACCTTTATTGGTATTGTGAAAGTGTAATTGCTTTAGTTACAGCATTTTTCTTTACCACTGAGCGATGTTAAACTTCGCTCTATTTCAGGCCCAAACCCCTGTTTCAAGGAAGGTATGTGAAAACGAGCGACGATTCTAAGCAAACTAACGTTCGAAAGGAATGTAGAGTGTGTTCAAGGTTTGCTAGCGTTTCGGTGGTGCTTATATATTGCTAATATGCCCGTCCTGTCATTGGATGAAAATGACTCCGTCGTGCATCTTTACGATCGGTTAAAGAAAAAACATCCGAACGCAAAAAAATAAAGCACGTGAGCTACGAAAGGTGTGTCTTTTCATTATTTCCTATGTCGGGCAGTTTTTATCGAGCGCCTTCTCTCTGGCTCTCCCTATTTGCAAAGGTTTGGAGCGTGCGGGTGATGAACCCAGAACAAGCATCTTCGCACATATTCATGAGCAGAAGGAATAAAGCAGTGCTTATTTATTGCAAATCTGACTATGTTACGTGACTTTCAATTTATTTTGATCGTCTGCAAGCACAAGGAGTTACTTATCCAGTGTTACTGCGTAGTTCTTGCCGTCTTTCTCGGTTTTCCACATGTCCTTCATTCGTTTGGCACGTATATCCCCCATGCTGGAAAGCGTCGACGCCGTGTTCGCGCTAACAGTGTCCGACAGTGCACAAAAATACACGTACGAAGCCGTTTTAGCACCGTTTTTAATGTGATGAATTTGAAAGAAAAACGCCGTAACTGACCAATTATTTCGTCTGCGTGACTGAGAAATGTTCCAATGTGAATAGTACGTACAAATTATTCGTGATATTTGCTCTTATAATCGAGCGCAGAGAGAAAATGCACTCGCTTTTTCCCATAGGAATACATTACCGGAAGTCAAATTTAGACTGCTTGCTGTCTGCTTCAAAATGCAACAGCACACTAGCGCCAGCTGAGCCTCTAGCGTTTATTGTATTAACTCTATGCAGACCTGTGCGCCGGTCGCAAATCGCCGTGCGCGGCGGCGCGCCGGTGTCTGTACGTACCTCCGGCGGCGGCGTGCTGACGGCGCGGGGGTCAACCGATCGGCGGCG
>JAZHYW010010817.1:0-66273 GCA_037355805.1 Ixodes ricinus | reverse complement strand
GCAGGCTGACGTGCGCCACTCTATAGAGCTGAGCTGAAGGCTTCGCGCGAAGCTTTTACCTCCTAGAAACACGAGTTTTCGCTCTATTTATTTTCTTTGACCTAACACAAGAGCTGTGAAAGCCAATTGATTTAAAGAACACATTTTAAAACGCAGGAAAATTATTTTAACCTACAATTATTATTGTGAAGTACAAGAAAGTCATATCTTGAGAGAAGTGTGTTTTTTCTTTAAGCGATAAAGTGGGTGGTGTAATTATCTCTGAACGACATGGGAGTTGTATAAAAAAAGAATCCTTGGATAAAATGAACTACAGTAACAACGGTGTAAATGATGCAGAGGTATTCATTTCCTTTCATTTCATTTTATTCACCTCAAAGGCATCCGAACACGCATTGCATGATGGGAGATTCAGAAATGAAAAGAGCAAAAAGTAATTGAATATAAAGAACAGACACCACCAAGTTAAAATCACACACACAAAACACACCTTATTAGCATTGTAGTGTTATGATGCAGTTTTATAAATTAAGGTTCACAGTTACACAAGTTGATTCACTTGTTTTTAAATGAAATGGGATTGCGCTCAGTTACAATATGGTTGGCTAGAAATTTGTTCCAGTCAGTGATGGAAAGACCTAAGGGAGAAAAGAGGAAAGTGTTAGTATGGCACTGAAATGGTTGCTCTGCAGGAATTATCTAACATGGATGATCTCTAATCGGCAGCCCGGCAGCAAGTACCTAGATTGAAAATCGAAATCTGGGTAATATACATGTTGAAAATAAAAACACAATCGGGCTATTTCTTGTCTTCTTTCTAGAAGAAAAAGATTGATGTTAGTTTTTAAAGCGGAGACACTAGTTTCGGATGGATGATCACTGCATACAAGTATGGCTGCTTTGTTCCGAAACTTCGAGCCTCGAGATTACGCAATTTAGGAGTAGATTTCAAGTTATGCTTGCGTATTCTAATTTTGGGAAGATAAATGTTTTGTACGCTAGTAACTTTGTTTCAATGGGAGCTAGATATAATGTTTGTCTAATGAAACAGGCTGTTTTAGTGCGCTATTTGTTATTTGCTCGATGTGCTCGTTCTATGATAATGTGTCTGTAAAATACTCGCCCAGATAGTTGTACGACGATGATTGTTCTAGTAGTTGTGAAAGTAAAGAGTACTGGGTTAGTGTTTTAGTGGAAGATTTAGTTGCAGATATTTGTCTGCATTTACGAGTGTTAGTGTTAATCTGCAATAGGGAACACCATGATGATATCGTATCTAAATCGCCTTGGACAATATTGGGATCATTAGGTAAATATTTTTCCGGTAAATAACGCAATCATCAGCGACTAGTCTAATTGATTTACTTATTGATGGTAGGTTGTTTATATGTATTAGAAACAGTAGAGGTCCGAATACACTACGCTTAGGGACGCCTAATGCAACAGTAACGGGACCCGAATCGCCAGACAAGTATAAAAGTAATAACTTTCTAAAATTGTGATCTGCTGGTCTTTTGAGTTTTGAGATATCATAGTTTGAAAAATGTATTGCACATATTTTGACAAACTTTTCTTATACCTGTGATAAATCTGTATGGGTTCAGCAAATCAATGCACTCCGCCTGTTCAAATATAGTACTTGTTTTGCAGCAACCTACGTGGTTCCTAAATTGAAGAAAAAAACACCTGTGACCTGTTTCTTGGCAATGTCATAATACGGGAACTTTATCTTTGCAACAAAAATACCATAATACCTGAGCGTTGCCTCATGCGCTGATGTACTTCGACAGTACCAAGTCTGCGAAACGACACAGGTATGTTAGGGCGGCTGAAAACAAGTTTTGTACGCAAACGGAAGTGGGCATGGGAGCTTCATATTCAAAGTTGCTTTCACTTACAATAAAAAGAGTAGTAAATAAGAAATTGGTAACCTTTTAACACTGCGAAACAAGCCTCCTAGTATCCATAGGTTCTGCAAATATCCGTCTTCAAAAAAATTTATGAACATGCATCTAGATGTTATACATTTTGTGACACCGAGACACACAATAATTGTACAGCATGTCGGCATTTACGCTGTAGCACCACAAGGATACCCAAGAGACTGCTACAAAACACACTATCTGCATAGACACACAGAAATGCACCGACTTCCTAAAGCAGTTGTCTTTGCATGAGGAATAAGCGCAAGCACCTTGCTGGCGGGACAGGAACTAAATGATTTAGCATTGATCCTTTAGCTTTTTTTTTAGATGTTGCACTGGCACCCACAATATTGTTGTCCGTTTGTAACAAAGGTTTCTCAGTTGAATGTTTTCACTGCAGTCGAACACATGCCTCAGATCGAACTCACAATGGGTACATCATCAGAGGTGTCAGACATACTCTTCCTTGGTCTGAGTTTACTTCTTGACATCAGTGACGGTTGGCAGCGAGTGTCTTTGATTGCAGAGTTTCAGCTTTCTATTTCTTTTGTTTGGCATGCTTGTCATTAATGTAAACATTCACCTTGCTGCAAAAATGTCACAAGAAAACACTTGGGTGTTTTCTTGTGACAACAACACGTGTTTCAAGATGAGCTCACTTGTATGTTCATTTTCACAGGCGTCGAAGCCGGAAGTCTCCTTTTTGGCGAGTAGTTTCATTATAAGATATGTGAAAAATCGGCGCTGGCTGGGCATCACCAACTGGTGAACAACATAGTGTTCTACAGTATTTATACCAGGAAAAACAAACCCTTATATAATGAGTTTCATTGCGAGAGCATAGTCTTCCTGTGCGAGCAAACTGTAGCCAACTTGTTTCGTGCTGTCGATGCGGCCTTGCATTTTTCGCTCTTCACTTTTTTCAAGGTGGTGTAGACTGCAGGGCCGGCCACATAGCCCAGGGCCAGGAGCGTGTGTCTTACGTTTTACAACTCAGGGCCACATTGCAGGTATACCACGTTGCAGGTAGGGCTTCAAGTACCTGCTCGCCTGTAAAGATCTTTCCAGCTCCATCCGTGCTAGCTGTAGTGATCGTTGGCAGTGTACGTGCTCCTCAGCAGTATTTTGTTTTCACCTTCGTAAATGTACCTTGTAGACACGTGACACTAGAAGCAAGCCAGTTGCCTATAAATTCCGAAGCGATCTTCTAAGTGTAATAATAATATTATTAATACAATAATAATTATAGAAATGCTTCTTGCACGAGCACATAAAACCAGGTACCGATGATATTAATAATAATAATATTAATATTAATAATGATAATAATAATAATAATAATAATTTGTTTTTCATTTTTTTCATTTTCATTTTATTTATTTAGATATCTTCATAACACTATAAGGTGACGGGTCGGTCGAAGCAAGTAGAGGCTTGAAGGACAGAACCCAGCAACTGGAATGTCACAGGTAGCACAGAAGAAGTCCGTAGAGCACACATTTAAAACATGTATCGCACTATACGAGAATCAAAAAATAATCACCTTACACTATCCCAGACAACATATTAGATACAAAATATCACACAACAGTACATTATTGAAATTGTACAATACATCAGAGCGTAAAACTGTTCAATAAAATTTTCAATTTTCTCCTATTTGTAGCTTCAAAAATGTGGTTGGGGAGTCTGTTAAAAATGTATGGCACATAATAAGAGCGCTCTCGCTTACCATATCTTGTGAAACACCGGGGGATTTTGAAGCGATCAGAGGTACGTAAATCTCTGCGGGGCACAAAGGGATGTTTAAATTCGCTACTCCAGAAATGAGAAAGCACAACACAGTGCAAAAAAAGTGAATGGAAGTTAGGCAGTTGTAGAGCCTCAAAGATGTCAGCTTCTGGTGCAAGATCATAATGATAACCTACACTTCTTAACAAATTCTTAAGGATGCGGTCAATAATAATAATATGCTTCCTAAAGTTGGCTTATGTGTGGTGAGATTTCTTGGGGAGCATGAAGGGGCTCCAGCTAAAGTTTTAGTATATGCCTTTGTTGTATGGATATGTAAACTGGTCAATGAACCATATTCCGGCTTGCGTGCACTCCAAACTACAGCTCATAAACCCGCTAAGATATCGGTCTTACTAGGGAGTTGTAGCGGATCATTTCTGCGCTCCGATGACATTACACAGACAGGACACGATGTACTTCTGTTTTTTGGTGTTTTTTATTTACCTCGATGTGTTGGTTGCAACCGTGATAATCTAGTACTTGCATACCTTGCGAAAATTATTTCAACCCGAACTCATAAATCAAGTCATTTATATTTAGTTCTGCACCTACAAGTAGCGCCAGCATTTGAATATGTTGCTTCCAGGCTAAAACCAAGTCATTCCCACATATGCATTCAGCGAAAAATAAAAACAAGAAACGAACCCACGATCATACAATTTGAAATGTTCTCACCCTGCCATGTCGTGAAAGTGCGAGATCTTCCCGTCGATTCGCTGTAGTCCACACTCCCGTAGTCATCCTTGGAGAAACTCAAATATGGACACTTTCACATCGCCTGTATACCAACTGCACTTTTCACAAAAGCGCGGATATACAACATTTGTACGGCATGAGAGCACCGAAAAAACATCTAACCGAAACGTACAAGATGGTTGATTTGTATTCCAAAATGTGCTCAATCTCACTCGAAAGTTGAAGTTCCGACCCTCGGCGTTCAAAAACCTACTCGCGTCTAGAGTTGTTCCTGTTTGTTCATCTTGCCTCATTCTCACATGACGCAACCCGCAGGAGTTGCTCAACAAAGCCATCGAAGAAACGAACACGACGAACAACTGTTAAGGAGGAAAAAAAAAAGCGACGCCATGGCGCCACTTTTTTTTTCTTTAACTTACTTTTTCTTTGCGCCGCGTCAATCGTAGAAGGAGATGGAAAGTAAAAGAGAGTGTGCATTGCAAAGAAGTCAACTGTCAAGGGGAGCATTGCGAAGAAGCGCACTACCAGTTCAGCCTACTCACAGAGATGATCCTTGAAGGGAGATAGGGAAGCCCTACAGCCTTAGATCTATGTGGTGTTGCCACTGATGTCTTCGCGAGTGACATGTTACTGTATGACGAACCGCTAACGAAGCCGGATCTTCCCGGAAGAAATGGTTGGGAAATAAAGTTTTAAGTTTCCAAGTTTTTTGCTGGCGACGTTTTCATTTACCTATGTTTTCTTTTCCTGCGTTCAAGATTCTACTCTTTTATCATATATATATATATATATATATATATATATATATATATATTTATATATAACATTATTTTTATAAAGAGGAGGAGGGGAGAGTGTGGAGGACCCTCCCTTCTTCCTTCTCCCCTCCCCTCGTTCTACAGTTTGCCCGCTAAATTTACTTGGAAAATTGAAGCCACGTTACCTTAACACGAATTCACTTACCCCGTTAGATTTAGCAGAAAAATGACGTCACCTGACCTCCGTCAATTCAGTTTCCCCGCCGAATTTACCGGGGAAAGTGAATTGGTGTTGAGGTCACGTGACGTCAGTTTTGTAGCAAAATTTTGCGGGGAAACTGAATGCGTAGGGTTGCACTCTGAGACATAACAGAGCTACATACATATTCAGTTCCTTCGCTAAATTTAGCGGGGAATTGAATTGGTGTATAGGTCTGTGGCGTCCCATAATGCAACGTGCGAGGTTAAGCCGACGCCGACGCCACTATATCCGGAAACACGCGCCTAAGAGCTGCGCTCTAAAACAATATGTTTAACCGTGACACAGAGCCAAGGTTGCACCCTTGACGTATCATCGACACAGTGATCTTTTCAATGAAGTCTTGACTGAGCAGAACTTTTCTTTCTTGGAAAAAGACTGAAGGAAGTTTACGCACAAAAAAAGAGCATTCAACGCAACTATAAAAAAAGAAGGAAACAGTCATTGATAAGTGAGGCATAAAGCTCCATGTTTGACCCAAACCTCGCACGCCGACCTCTAGTATACAGGAAAAACCACCAAGGGGACGGACAACACACTTGCAAATAATGGACAACCAAAACAATGCACAACCTGAGTTTCAAACATTTCTTCGAAGTAGTACCATGCTGCAAAGAGGCATAACTGATACAGTTTCCTATTGTACTTATCCAGATTGTTTCTCTTGTAGCTCTCTCGATGTTATTTAAATCCTGGTTAGTTATTTCTGTTCCTGACCATTGTCCACCAGAGTTATTGCATTTGTACACGTGTTTAGCTAATTCCGAATTTGGAGAATTATTTTTTGTATTTATTACTGTTACGCTAACATTTTATTGATACACTTTAAAGTTTGCCCTCCGTACTTAAAACCACAAGCCAAAGGTATCTCATAGTCCATTTCATTTTTGCAGGGGACCGACTTCTCATGGTGGGCTTCTTTGCATCCACTCGAACCTGACTGGAATAGCGTGAATCTACTTAACCTAAAAACTGAACTGAAAACGGTATCTACTCCGAACTGTTTTGCAATTGCTTTTTGATCATGTGATATTTCATGGTAATAGGGGATGACAGCGAGCGGCCCCAGTCTCGTCTTAAAATCATCGTGGTAAACTTACACCAGCTCACCTGCGAACTCACCGTAATGTCGTTCTTCTATGGTGCGTTAGAAGTGTTACAACGGTTTTAGATATTTGTTAAAGGCGACAATTTTTTGAAGTAAATGACCATAACTCAATAGTTCTCAGGCTTCCTCTAGAGTTCCTCAGTGGTCCGTCCTCGGCCCCTTACTAATTTTCATTTCGAGAAATTATATAGCGCGTAACATCTTTTGTGCCCGCGTCTTTTCGGGGACGATATTATTATTATACAGTATATGTATACACCAAAATAAGGTTATCATAACATAAAATCAATATTTCTGCCAATTAAAAAAGCAAAAATGACAAAACTGATGAGTGATGCGTAGATAGGCAAATTTATCACCCAGCGAAAAATGTATATTTATGCAAATAACGCGGAAAATAACTTCTCTTCCTAAGCACAGTGCATAAGGTCTCGAACTTTCACACGTTACCTCAAGTAACTATCACCTTGGAGTAACTACCAGAAAAGATCTACGTTAAAATTACCCTATCAGTCGTGTTCCACACGGTGTATTTAATAAACTTTGGTATTCAAGAAGGAAGTGAGGCCAGATATCAGGAAGCGTTAAATTGGCAGCTTAGAATCTTTTGTAAGGTCAGTTTTCGAATATACTGTCATAGTACGGGACCTCTTCACACTGCGTATGAAACTTAATCCATAGACTACAAACAAAAATACTTGCGTTTTAAGTACGACAGGTACCATCCTCTTATAATTTTGGTCAAGCAACACGGTACCTTCAAGCGATCTTTGACCTTTAGTCCTTAGAAGTTCGGCGTATGGATCAATGCGGAGAGCAAGTTCTTCTGCTTCTTTCGCAGGAGTTGCGGTGATGTTAGAACGCCAAGTTCTGATTGGCTGATCAGGAGGACAGGTGGAAGACCTAAAAGCAAGCTGCCTTCTGGTCTACCCACTATACTTCCAATCGAATGAATCAGAGCTCGTTGTTCTGATGTCACTGCAACCCCTGTGCAAGAAGCAGACAAACTTCCGCTCCCCATAGGTTTAAAGTTTACAGCGAAGGAGTTTATGGCTAGGGTTCCGAGGATTTTTCGAGTGCGTCAACAAAAACTTCATTTTCCCCGCCAAATTTGGCGGGGAACGTTTTTCGACAAAATTGTTGGGAAAATTTTCTCGCCGAAATTAGCGGGGAAATTTTCCCGCTCAATTTAGCGGGTAATCTTCCCCGCTTAATTTAGCGAGGAAATTTCATCGCCAAATTAGCAGAAAAAGATTCTCGCTAAATTTAGCGGGGAAATTTTTCAGCTAAATTTAGAGAGAATTTTTCCGCTAAAGTTAGCGGGGAAATTTTTCCGCTAAATTAAGCAGGAAACTTTTTCCTCTAAATTTAGTGGGGAAATTTTCCCGTGCGGAAATTGACGTCATGTGACCCCAACACTAATTCAGTTTTCCCGCTACATTTAGCAGGGAAAATGACGTTACGACTTCATGTCACGTCACTCATGAACAAATTCAGCGGCAAGAGAAAAAATGACAACCGATCGGGACAACAATAAATGTTTGTGCGTATCCTTTCGTCACGATGGCTACCGACGAACGCAATAAATGTCCTCGAACCTTTCTTCAAAGTTCTTTGTCACGTCTTACTGGTGTTCTAAACAACTTCGCGGTCATCCACCTTCACAGAGTGGAACGGCTCATGTTATTTAATATGTCGTGCGATAGTTTAAATTGTATAAAAGTAAGCGTATTTACCGGCACCGTCCTCCACGAAAACCCTTTATACTCGTTTTCGCCTCAACAACCGTAGTAACAAAGGTACGGCTACTCGCGGAGCGCTACTAATTTTCCTTTTCATGTAGGAAACTAAGATATATGTAGGTGCATTCTAGGTTAGATATGCCTTATCTTATCAAGACGTACGCGCTTCAGGCGCCAAAAGCATCGCTTCTTCCTACGAGAACCAAATCTTGTAAGGACTACTTCGCGCGGTGTGTGAACAATGCCCATAACTTCCATTTTTCATGAGGCGGAAACGGGTATAGAAGAGAGAGACGACGAAGCCTGGCCACGTATCCATGCAGAATAGATTCGTTTAGAGTTCCCTTGTTCCTAAGGACGATACACGATTACAGTACTCTACACGTTTAACTTGTTAGAACAACTAACTATGCATCATTTTCTTTCTTCATGAAAAACTTCCAGCGCCTATACAGGCATTATTGCAGGGACGCACAATGCATTAAAGAAAAGATATGCACGTTCTCGCGGCACATTAATTCCGCCGGTAATGAATTACATTTAGTGATAGTTCGTGCAAAAGAAAAAGTGTTTTATAATGTTTATCCTGGAGAAGTACGGCTGAACCTTATAACAATGGTCTGTGTGAACAGAACGGTAAGATGGTGCATGCCGGAACTTTGCAGCACCAGTTCTTCTTTAATTATGGTAAATAAAATAAAACGATTTGAGGCGCAGCCTTTTACGCCGTTCGTTTAAATGCACCCTTCACAGTTCCTTCTTTATTTCGGTTGTGCTACAGAAACGATCGTATCCACCCGGGACAAACTGAGCAGCAACAGATTGAATACGTTCTGTAGCAGTGATACGAACTTGGTAAGACGAATCCCACACATGACAGGCATACTCTAATATCGGTCTGAAATATGCTTTGTTTAAGGTTGCGCTGTAAAAAAAGCTCAGAGAACTGCCTGCCTTAAAAACGACACTGTTCACTTGCGCTGTTCATGCACCGCCTTCTGCAAATATAACACCACAATGTTTATAAGATGGTTCCCTACTCATATTTTCATTGCTGATGGAGTACTGTTGAATCAATTTCATATATTTTCTTGTGAAGCACACGTGAAAACACTCGCTAGCGTTCAATATCATATTGTTACTACACCATTATTGAATAATTTTAAAATATCTCATAAGCTGTAGGGAATCCGTCTCACCAGACACTGCGTTCTAAAATGCACAATCATCTGCAAATAGATGTATTTTTATTGAATTCCTCGGAAAATAATATAAATGAGAAGTTGAAGCGGTCCTAACACACATCACTTTGACATGCCAGATGTAACAAAGACACGACCCGAACATGTCCCATTTTCCAAAACCTGTTGCTGCCTTGAAGCTAGGTAATTTCTTAACCAATGAATCACATTATTATGAATATTTACGACTTCAAGTTTTTGCACTAACACCGAATGAGTGACAGTATCAAGTGATTTTTCGACATCTAAAATATACAATCTACTTGAGTTCTATTATCAAGTACTGTGTCAATATCATGTTAAAAATCGATTAATTGCGTCGTACATGAATAAAAACCTTTAGGGGACCCATGCTGTTGATCATTCAGAAAGCCGATCGAAACAACGGGCTTCATTAAAGCCGAGTACAAAACACGTTCAACAATTTTACAACACACTGGGGTAAGGGAAATTGGCCTGCAGCTTGAAACATTGCATTTCGATCCGCCCTTCAAAACTGGCACGACATTGGCTACTTTCCAATCATCAGGTAGTTTTGCCTCCTGTATCGACTGTGAAAAAATGACGAAATGTATTTCGCTACTGCACTCGAACAATACTTTAACACCCTAGGGGAAATATTATCAGGACCAGTGGCTTTGGATTCATCAATGTTAATGAGCAATTTATTGATTCCACTAATGAAAAACTCAACCTGTTCCTTGCTAGCATACTGGTCGCTGACCATCTCTGGGGAAACTTTTTCATCGGGAAGAAATACTGACTCAGGGATATCATTAAATAATGTTGCTTTATCATTATCATTTGTGACTACAATCCCCTCATGCTGCACCGTTTCATTAATTTCCAAAACTTCTCTTGTTTTTACTTTGCAGGTCTAAAGTTAAACCTTAAAAAAACGTCCTCTGAAATGCTCTGAATTTTTTTTTATATTGTGACGCAAGGTTTTGCAGTTTATAAAAGTGATTCTAAGATTTATTTTTGAAATACCTTGTAAAGACTCTCTGTCGTCTACGAATCATCTGAATTAGCTTACCAGTAATCCATGGCCTCTACCTATTTCCCAGTCCGCTGCTTAATGTACTATGTACATGAGCGTCAATGAGAGTGAGAATTCTTTCCTTAAACTTTAGGCGTAACTTACTAACACTTATGTCGTCTGCAAAACATTCAAAAGAGAAGACCTGTTCTCAAGATTCATTGAGATCTTCACATAATCCCCTTTGCCAAAAAAGAAAACGTTCCTAGACTCATTAATTTTATCTCGATTAGTAGTTGTGGCCAAATTGGCAACGATGGCATGATGACCACTGATGCGGGGTATGACGCATTCATTCGAAAGAACATCGGGAGTGTTACAAAACAACAAATCAAGAAGATTAGAGCCGCGTATCGGCTGGGCGACATATTCAGACAAGCAAAGTGTATCCTATATAATTTTCACCTCAGAGTATATACCACTACTAGAGCCTCAAACACACCACCATCACTCCATGTGACATCCGGTAAATTAAAATCACCTCCAAGGAGAATACAGATGGCAGAAAAAGAACAAACAAGCTTGCATAGCTGCCTCATAACGTTCAAATCAGAAGCTGGTGGACAATAAAAGGAGCCAACCACTAATCTGGAACCATCAGACTGCATGACACGACACCAAACAGATTATGTTGAGTTGTTATCAACACGAAGTTCACAGTTATTTAATTAATCACTCACTAAGATAAAAGCGCCGCTACCAAGCGTCAATCTATCATGACGCCTTTACAAAAAATTTTATATCTGGCCAGATCTAAGGATTTCATATATGGCCATATCAAAAATTGGCCACATATAACCTGATATGGTATATCTGCCAGATATAGCCTCATAATGCCAGATATAGCATGATATCCCTGGCGAGGTGTGGAAATCCCAGATCTGGCTAAGTAAGAAAATTCCAGATCTGGCCAGGCAGATCAAAAGGACACAAGCCTGACATCAGCACTTTATATCTTTTTATTGTCTACTATTCTCCAAAGTGCCCCGGCCCGCACTCGAGGAATTATAGGAACACTGATCCACCCTTAGTGATCGCTAGGTTTGACCAATCCCATTGTTACACAGTTCCGAGTTTAATTCGTAGTCACCCTGTACAAGCATCCCATAGGGCTCAAGGACCTGTCATATCACTTTTAAAATTTCTCGTCAATGGCAGCGTTTATGATACTGTGCATTCTGTCCAAACTTCAACCAGGCTGAGGCGCCGAAATCTCTTACATTATTATCATTCTCGTGATTGTTGTTTTAGCAGGAATTACTTAAAAGCCGATAAATCACTACAACCAAAACCGGGATTTAGCTCGGATTCAGCGGAGCTGTTTCTAGCATTTTTAGCGTTTCTAACTTAGTATCAGCGTCTTTGAAGCTGTACGAGAATGATAATAATGTAAGAGATATGTCTGCAGCTCATCCAGGTTGAAGGTTGAACAGAATGCACAGTACTGACATTGGCGAAAAATGTTAAAAGTGATATGACAGGTACTTGAGTTCAATACGACACTTGTTCAGGGTGACTCCGAATTACACTCAAAACTAACCATAGAATTGGTCGAAATTTCCGATCACTAGGCAGCTGAAGAAACACCGTCCTCATGATTCCTCGAGTACGGGCTGAGGTGCTTGGGGGATTTAGCAAATTGTCTATTCCGGCGTAATGTTAACACCTCAAAATAATTATTTCTACATTGAAATCCTCGTGAAAGTTAGCACAAATAATCTCAAACTTAAGCTTGCCAAAGCTGAAGTTTGGGATTATTTGTGCTAATATTTAGCTTCCGAACAATAAGTCATTCACATTTTGCTAACAAAGTAAATTTTTGACTTTTTAAAACTTTTTAATATATTGAAAACCGGCCGCCAGATAAAGCTGTATATACGCCAGATAAGGCTGTGTATACGCCAGATAAGTCTGTATATGCGCTATATCAGGCTGTATATACGCCAGATAAGTCTGTATATACGCCATATCAGTCTGTATATACGCCAAATAAGTCTGTATATAGGCCGTATATAATCCTATAATGTTTGATATGGCCAGATATGGCCCAGATATAAGATTTCCATACGGGCGTGCACATTGAAAGAACGAAGAAATACCTCATTGTCCATTATCGTTGCGTCGAGCCAAGACTCCGTTCCGATGATGACATCAGCACATATTGAACTGATTAGGCCAGCCTACTCGCCCACTTTATTTTTAACACTCCGGCAATTTACAACAAGTACAACAGTTTCACAAATTGTCCCTGATTTGGGGCATATCATGATCGTTTAACTTGTACCACTTCCTGAAGTTCTGAGTCCCATATATAAGTCTTGCCATCTATGTATAGTTTATCGTGTGCAAGTTTAACCGAGGGGTCGCCTTGCTTCCTCTCTGCCTTCATATGGTCCCAAAAGTGCCACCGCTTAATGCGTACATCCTGCGAATGGTCGAAGAATAGTGATAAGCCAGTATATTTAAGATCACGAGCGTTCGTAAAAAGTTCCGTTTTTTTTTCATTTTAGTCAAAAAGGCGCAAAATTATTGGCCTGGTTCAGCCGCCCCGTCTTCTTCTTATTATTATAAATTATTTTTCTTATTCTTGTTATTTTTATTCTTTTTGTAGGTATAATAAAAATGTTCGTGTGTTTCATGGTTTATGTTGAACAAATCCTTGTACCAAAACATATTTCGGTGTAAGGTAGGGCTGGGTGATTGATGAATTAAACTGCCAATTAATGCTTTAATCGCGATACATTTTTTTAACCGGTTGATTGGTTCAACGTTGGCTAACCAAAAAAGTAAAAATTAAACGCTTTCACCACGCAGGTGTGGGCGAGTACACATGTATGAAGTGCAAACTTTAGGTGAAACGTTGACCTAAAATAAACCGGTGGGGCAAGATTTGTTACTCCAAACAAGTGCAAAGAATATACGTGTCCCGGCCACTTGAACGTCGTGCAAGTGTCCGTTTAGCGCAGCAGGGACTGTTGTGATCCACCAAAGGATCTCGCTCTTGCCGGAGGATATCAAAGAACATTTTTTCTCGTATCTGCAGGTGAAATAATAATCTTAGTCTGAGTATCTTTGGACTGTTCTCAACTTCACATCGAGTTTTATTCATAATCGAAATTGTACATTGCGCCGTTTATCACATATTCAGAAAAATAAGAAGACGTAATTTTGACCTGAAGAAAAAGCTATATCATGCGCGGATATGAACGAAACCAATTAATCGTATAATTATTCGATTAAAGGATGACGATTAATCGTGTAAAAGTTGTAATCTACTGCCATTCCTGGTGGTGAGTTTGACCGGGGTTTACAACAATTGTTTAGTGAATTTTTGTACGATTTGTTTTCTAGATGAATCTTCTTCCGATTTCACACTGTCCTTAAAATATTTCAGGCAGTCATAGAGATCCTATGAACATTTTAAAACTTACGTCCTCCAATTCAATCACGTCTTCTCGACATTTTTAATATATCTATATCAACCTTTCTCAAGCGTAGTCTATAGAGCAGAGACGATAGAAATGTTATAGAATTAATTTCGCCACCTCTCAATAAACTTTCTGTGACCATACATCTACCGAATTTCTATAAAGTAGGGATAATTCAATAGTGAGATGCAGTGCAGAGACGCAACATTGAACACAATTTGAGGAGACGGCTTTTTTCGAGTGTGCCAAATAGTTATTGCTTCTAGCAATGCTCTATAATGAAAAATAAAGTTCACCCACATTTAGAAAGCACATTTCATATAGTGGTTTAGTGAGAACAAATGAAGGTGCTTGTAATCTTTTTATCTTCTCGGATGGTCTTGGATCAAACAATTTTTTTTTGCTTTTGGTTATATTAGCCGGCAACGCAGTGAACACTGCTGAATAGACCTTTTGCTAAATTACCCAAGTTCCAAGGAGCCTGAGGCGAGTATAGTTACACGCGCTGCACGTGCTGGCGTCAGCAGTAGTTACTTTTCTAAAGCAAATGCCTAAAACAAATGGCATCTTTCTCGCGCGTTCGTCAAGGCTTTATTTTGGTGTTTTACGTCGAATCTTTCATACGGTGAAGGCGAGCACATGTAGCGCGTGTACATACGTTTTCAACATTCTCCTTGATGCTTGTGTAATTTAGCAATCGGTGCTCCATGGCCTGTGTAGGTATCTGTGTATACGCTCAATGCGAATGGCGAGCGCATGATTTTAGCATCTATTGTGAGAAACTTCACTTCAACATTTAAGGTTTTTGCTGAAAATTTGCTAAGTACCAATAGAACGGGGATAGAAACGTTGTTAGTATCTCTATCTGTTTTTCATAAAATTCCAATAGAATTTTTATTCGAAATCGATATATTAAGTTTTATACAAAGTCTACAGAAAAAAGCACCCAAAGGCTACAGACAGTGGTGAGAAAAGTTGCATTTTCGTTACAGTAATTATAGGATCTCTACACTATTTTTATCTAAATTTTGAAGAAAGGTGATCTATATAATTTAGTGACAATGCTATTTTTATGTTTTTAGATATCCTGTTCAAATTCGACAAAGTTGTTTTTGTGTTATTTTTATGTACTGATAATTTTTCTACCCCCCCCCCTCTAAATTTTAACTAGTATCAGTAAAAAAATTAAAAAATAGAAACAGACGTTCGTTTACTCTAGAATCCATTTCTATTAAACAAAATAACGTTGCTTGTTTCTAAATAGGAAATAAAACGGCATACAAATATATATTTCGCGATAATAAAGTTTTGCGATTTTCCTTTAAGTCAATAACCAGTATTACAACGTTCTCAGCGGATCAGTGGATGAATGGGTGAACACGGTTAAACTCTTTTATACGGATGGTGGCTTGCGCCACCTTATCAAAGTTTTTAAATCCAAGAATTGGCTAATATTCAATACAATTCTGACTTAATGAAGCCGGGCGAGGAATGTCATGTGGCCAATAAGCATTAGTATTTATCTACCAATCTCCACAACCGAAAGTTAACATTCTTGTGACGTTGGTGCCTCTTCGCAACCCAGTGCGCGCACTTTCCACCCCTTTCGAATTGAAAAAAATTAAAAAAAGACTTGTGCCACCAGTCCGATAACCAATGTTTTGCGAACTGCGTTTTTCCTACTTCTATTTTTCCGTCGCTGTCTTTAGAACACAAAACTTGTACTGAATCGGTATTACCTTGAGCAACTGAAGGGTGAGGCCCCTTACACTTAAGTATTAGGTGTTCAGCCGTCTTTTTGTCTTCCCCACACGCCCCACGCACTGTATCTATGTCCTGATATTTTGCTATTGACTCCCTAGTCCTGAAGACCCCTGTTTTAGGCCTCAACCAGCAACGAGCTGTTTGAGGCTCCATCTCCATCTTATGTATCCTACAAGTGTCCAGAACCAATTTTTTTCTGAATCCCTGCTTCCCATATTTCCCTGTTCGCTCCTTTAACCCTCTTCTTGGGTGTAATGTTTCAATATGCGTCCCCACTATTGTCAAAAATTTCGAAAGGAGTTTTCTTGTTCGCTACCTCCACTTTCTATCGACACCCTTCATTTACTAATAGCTAAAAACTCTCCATGCCGATGGCGCCTCCTCCATGTACGTCTCTGAGTTCCTCTTCAAATTAGATCTTACTGCTAGCTCCCCTGCACCCAAATCATGATCATCCCATATGTGCCTGTACTCATTGGTTTTTGCATGCTGCCCACCACCTAAGAACCAGCTTGTGATGATGTGACTTCGTCTGCAAAAGAAGAAGGGTGTGCCAACCCATGGATTGGCTCAGAGGGAGAAGGGAAGACGACGAAGAAGAGAAGGGATGGGGAGTGCGTGCACAGAGAGCGTGCGAAGGACTTGCCAGAGAGAACGCGCTGGATCGGAACGACACCATCGACCAGGGCAATCGGCGGCTCGCTCCTACTGATGACCAGCACCCTGTTCCACCGAGGGCAGCGCATAGAAATCTACGCTGCCCGGCTTCCTACTGCGCGAGCACTTGGTGCGGTGACTCTTGGGCACGGTGCTCTTGGGTCATCGACGGAAGCCAACCGCTCCCACTCCTGACTGCCAGCTACAGCCGGGGCCCGACAACGCCAGCTCCAGACACAAGACCCGCTGCTGCACATGGTTGTTCAAAGACATGGGGACTGTTGCTTTCCCCTTTCTTTCATTTCTTTATCTAAGTTTTCTTTTTTTTTCTTTTAGTATAAGCATATGAACTTTTGATTTCTTTTGTAAATACATGTTTTAAGGAAATCAAAGGACATTGTATTTTGTCAATTATTAACCCCAAAGAACCTTGCTACGCAGCTCTCACACCAGCGTCAGACGACAAAATTGCCGGTATAGAAAAAATAAAATGTATGGCCGCTGTTTTTGCTCTATTCTAAGATATCGCCACCTCTGCGTCGGGCTCTAAAAACAGTGTATATAAACCTTAATACAAAACGTCGTTCAACTGCCCAATTGACCCCCCTGCCCCCCCCCCCCCCTTTAAAAAAAAGACTCCTTTGTGTTAACGCAAACAGATGTTAGTGCCCCCTTTCTAGCTAGGAGAAAATGGACGTGCGTGCTGCCGTTCTTATGCCTACATTGTACTATGCCACTGCGGCAGCAAGACCTGCGTCGCCAGGAGCCTTACGTCTCTTGAATTACCAAACATGATGAGATAATACAGCGCAAAAAGGTACAAAAGGAAGAGACAAACCGGGCAGGAGAGAGCATGCTGTCCTGTCCACTTTGTCCTGTCCGGTTTGTCTCTTTCTTTTGTACCTTTTTGCGCTGTTTCATCTCATCAGGTTTAATAACCACCAACAGCTCTCAACCTTATTATTCAATTACCAGCTCACTTTGACTCTAATGGGCTGGGAAAATTATTTTCACGCGAAAGGAAACGCTTTTTGCTTGATACTTCGACCGGACAAGTTCTGTCCAGCGAAAACAGAAGCTTGGAGAGCTGTCAGAAAGAGAAGAAAATCAAAGGGTTCACCGGCCCAGCCGAATGAAAACCGACAGACCTGCAGTGCGCATTTTTTCATGGGTACGGCAATTTTGTTAGCTTCTGACGAGTCTTCCATTCATCGATAATCATCGTTTCGTAACCGTTTTCTTGCCTCGAGCAAAAAATTTCTGAAGGCTTCTGTGCTGCGTAGTAGAAGGTGCGTAGCAGTTAGCAAATTATCATTTTCAGGTAAAACTTTTCTTCGGAATTCGAATTTCGCAAGGCGTTCAAATGTGCTGGTTTTTACGGCCGCCCTTTTTATATTAGTAAAGGAAGAGAAACCTGCTTCGAACTCGTCCCTTGCACAAGTGCGACTGATTCTATTGTTAGATACAAGTTGAGAACGCGCCAGAAGTCGGAACCTTCTTCCTCTCCATTATTATACACAGCCAGTGTTTCTAAACAATGCGTGAATAATACTCCACCCCTAAGGAGGACGAGACGGGCTGGACACAGAAAAAACATACTTTTATCTGAACAGGCCCAGCAACTGAGTGATCCCTCTCGAGCGCCCTTGTCCGGGGCCACATGTTTGCCTTTAACGAGCCCGCTCGTCGCATAACTCTGGTTGGCCCGTGTCCTTTGGTTGGTCCGCTTAGCTATTCGACGGCGGTTTTAGTACGTGATCGTGCTTATTGGGAGCAATTTCGACTATGCGGGAATAAATCTGAAAAAATGGGGAGGCGAGAGCGCGCGTGGATGTCAGATCGCCGAGCTCTGGTAAGAATGATTTGGGGGTAGACGAAATGCTAGCCGACTTTGTTCCTTTGTCTCCACTGCACTCGTCAAACGCGCTAGAGCGCGGAACGCCGCGTCCGGTGTCTGGCGTTCGCATTCGAACGCGTTCGACGAGTGCAGTGGGGGCCACAGCAGCTGACGTCACGTCTGTCTACCCCACAATCATTCCAGCAGAGCTCGACGTTCACATGTCCCCGCGCGTTCTCGTCTCCTCTCCATCAGCTTCTGGCCGCATATATGCAGCGTGCAAGCCGAATGCGCTGCTCACTGAGCTATGGACCAGGCACGTAGGAACAGGAGGAACAGGAACAGGTGGTCTGGAAAAGCGCGCGGAGTGGAGAGGGGTCGAAAGGGCAAAAGATAGGGGAGCAGAAACAGGTTCTGTAAAAAGAACGTGCCGAAAAAGGAGGAGCAAAAATGGCTGGAATGCGCGCTTTCCTTCTCTTGGCGAGCCAGGAAGTTCTGTGCGAAGGATTTGTATGCGGGTGCGTGCTGAAGGGAAGCGGGCGCAGCGTTACAAAGGAACAATGGTATAGCTATCTGTTTCCATACAAAACCCTGTACCGCGCACCTGGAGTAAGAGCAGAACCCACCCCAGGCACTGCAAGGCTAAGGGTCATACTGCCCTTAACCCCACCTGCACCAAGTGCGCTACCCACTTTATACAACTACACTACTGCATTTAAACGCATTTGGCACAATGACCAAATATACGGCCAATTTAAAAAAAATATCTTGTGATGAATTCCTTACTTTTCTTAAGCATTAATTACACGAGTAATATCTGACTACTTTTGGAGGTAATGCAAATACTTATAACCATTACTATCCCCCCCCACACACACACGCACACACAAACACACATTTACCCCTTGATTTCTGAGTTCAGGACGGCAGTTTCAAAAACTTGAGAACACAAACATAAAACGGTGGTACGAAAGAAGGTTAGGCTCCTTGTTTCGAGTCTAGACAGTTTGCGTGGTGGTTTGTTGGGTCACAGCTGGCACTGTGAGTTATCTATAAAAGCCTATCAGGGCCAAGCTTTATAATTGTGTTGCGTGTATGTTTATGCAGCCGGAGGTCAGTCGTCACCAATGGGCGTCTGGTGTCTCGGCTGTAGATGAGAAATTTAGCTTCTACAATAGAACCGCAAGCCTGGGGTCATAACGTGCACCACGCAGTGGTGATACACGACCTCAGGTCGGCACGATGCTCATCCACGATGTTTTATAGTTAATGTAACATCTGCGGCCCTATTAACCCTTCAAAAAATTTTATCCTACCGTTACTTTTTTTTATTACGGCGCAAACCACCTTTACACTATGCTGCTTCCAATTAAAGCAAAGCTAGACGATCCCAAAACTAAAGTGGAACAAAAGCGTAATCTCCATCTCTCTTGCAAGCTAAGCGGTTGTGGATTCACAAGAATCTATTGTACGAAATCATTATTTTAATTGTTGTGTAAAACTGTGCAAACATGGCAAAATCAGGTGCGAACTTTCCTTCGAGGTGTAAAGCAATATCTTCTTTGTTCCATTGAGTTTCTGGCCTCAATTGAGCTGCTTAAACATTGTTTTTGTGTCCAATAGGGCTTATCATTCACCCCCAAGTTTCAACAAAGGAGCTTCTCTCCTCTCCTGCTTTACGACGCATTTGTTTCCACAAGCTTCCTACCGAAGAAAGCTCTTAGCAAATCTCCATAAAATTGATGTTGAACGAAAAGTGCTAGATTAAGAATATTATTATTTTGTCATCCGATAATCTTAACTCAATATTGAACTGTATAAAGCCAGTATCTGAGCCAGCAAAAAAATATAAAGTTCTGAAACACTGAAGCAATAGAAAATAACCGTTACGTTTTAATGAAACTCCCAATTCTTTTATCACAATTAATTAAGTAATTTATTTGAATACTTTTAACCAATAGCAAATATTTTAAACTGAACACTTTTTTTAATTAATCTGTACAAGAATGCTCCCAGCACAAAGCGCTTCCATGAGTTTTATTGACCCTCTTCACGGCAAACGCCTTCAGGCGGTGCTCCAGTCTTTGACGTCCCAGAGAACTTCCGGTTCATAAAAAAAGTGTAAACGAGGCCCACCTTAACACCGCTGCTTGAAATGTCGATGAAACGACTAACTACCAATTCTCCACGTGAACGCCAAAAGAACGAAGAAGAGCGAGATGTGTTAAAAATGTTTGAATATCCTTGTAAACCAACTGGCCTCCTCAAAGACGTTAAACAGCAGACCCGAAGGCCCTCTTTAAATCTCCTACTTTGTTGTCCATGTAGCATTTCTTCTTTCCAGCACTGGTGACATAAGCAAGCTCAACAGGCTTGCAAAAATGGAGCGACCGGAAGTCGCTTGGGACGTAAGCAGCAGTTCATGCTTGTAAAGTGCAAAAGTGTCTAGAGTAAGCGAACGTGCAAGACGATCGGAGCAGTCCGGTGGGCACGTAATCTGCAAGCGTCTCAAGGGGCCTGCGGAATAAACATCCAACGATCCAGGAATCCAAGTTCCTCCCCGTGAGAGATCTCGCGATGCTCCTTAATCACTGGCGTGTAAACCTCGATCGCGCTCAACTGCCTCCTATAGCCAGCCGCCCAAAACGCTCGAACACGAAGTGAGGTCTCTGACGACGTGATTTGGGTTGGAGGGGAGTCATGCCCCTTAGTCCGGTATACGAAACGATGTTCCCGACCTCGATAGGCGCACTTCAGGGCTCCCCGATGCTTCGGTTGGCGTCAGTGTCTACAGTTGTGCCCTCTGGGTCCCGGGAAACAATCGCGGCGACGACGCGCCCTGCGGAATGTGTATCTCCGCTCATGGTGGAAAAACAAGGTTCGGAAAGTACAGACGGTAAGGCCTCATTATTCGTCAGAGTGATGTACAAGGACACTATTTAAAAAATCGGTATTTCTACGCCCTTCAACGCTTAAAAATGGTGTCAAATACGCAAAATCAATCGCAACGTGCAATGGTACTTTTAGCGTGCAAACGCACCTTTTAAAAAAGCGCCGCCCCCCCCCCCCCTTCCTTTCCTACAAGACACCTCCTGCGATCGTTTTTTTTTTTTTTGATAACCTGTCGCAACGTCATCGGCGTTGAATATTCAGAAATGTTGAGGTTGCCAAATTTTAATTTTTAACATCCATTACTTGCGTGCGGGAAATATATCTTGCACAAGCGTGGCATGCGCACGACGACTCTTTTTTTCTAAATGTAAAGATTAAAATGCGGAAGTGGCTCAATCGTGACGCCGAGGCGCCGATGTCGTCTCCTGTCGTCTGTTTGGCATATTTGCTTGCTTTGGTATCTTAAAATAGCGGCGCCCAAGGGTTGTGGCGCAAGCGAGCGCGATGTTATCGATGGCTCGGAAGATTAGGTGGGCGTTTTCAGATAAGATCGAACAACCATGTCCAGTGACCATTAAATATTTATTTTGTTGGCTCCGTGACAAGAAAAATAAAACCACTCCTTGAATTTAAAAAAAAAATTGTCTTTGCAAAAAAAGAAATTTGTAAGCACACTCTCAATCACGTGCGCGTTTCGCATAACGCGCTATGTTGGCATTTTGGGCGGCTTCCCCCAAAACACTGTTCTGGTACAGGGCTATAAATATGTACTGACGAATTAGGTCTTAAAAGGATTGACAAAAAGTATTAATACCCAGTATTAGGGTCGTTATTTTCAGAAACAAAATCGCAAATGCGGCTCATTGCGCAATAACGCTCTGGATAAAAGTTTTTTTTTCGTATCTATAAAAGCTAAGGTCTTTAACCTTTGCCAGCGTGTTGCCCTGTATATAAATCATTTTTGCATGAAATATTTTTCTCCTGGTTAGCTGGATAAATTTACAAGAATTGCTCCACACAGGGACATTTAAGTAAATGTACATTATTTTGAAAGTTATTTAAAAAAGGCCATATTTAATATTTTTTTTAAACTCCCCAAAATTAACGTTTATTATATATAGTAACAAAATCTGCAAAATCATAATGAAATATTTGTGTGGCATTCAAGTTACAAACCGACAAATATGTTCAAACTGACGCTGACGCGGTTGCCATAAATGGGGCGTGCACATAGCCGTTTTTCACAACTTCATTATTATTAAAAAGCGTGAAAATGCTAAGTGGTGGTCAGGAAACGACAAATTGACAGCACAGAGGTGCAGCGAGGTAGTATTGAATGGAAACTTCCTAATACATTTTTAGTACAACCGACCCAAATATGCCCATGGGCCGGAGCGATCGAGAGGCGCCACCCTGTAACATGCTTCGCGGTGCCTGTTTCAACAGCCGGCATGTAGCGTCCCCGTTTACGTGACGTAAAAGAAGCAACCGGAGCGACTTTGCAAACAGATCAGCCTACACCCTTAACATGATATAGGAAGTAGGGCGCGGCAGAACCTGAACCTGCGCCGCCTTTGAGCGTCAATAGATCCGCCGCCGTAAAATGCCGCACAACGCAAAAAAAAAAAAAGATTGATTTACTTAGATTGTCTATATTGGACGTTTTCAGATAAAATCGAACGACCGTGTCCGGTCAAAAATGTTTTTTTTATTTTTACCATAAGATTGATTTTACTTGTGCAACCGCAAAAAAAAAAAAACATAATCAAACCTTTTTTTGCGAAAAACAATTTCTCTTGAGGAACAAAAATCACAAAGTCGCTGTCGATATACGCGCACGTTTTTTGTGACTTCTGTGAAATTGTCCCTTTAGATATTTATGAAAGAAAAACTGTGGTCGCCTTAGGCCTAATATTTTTTTGTGCAGAGACTGTTCAGAGAACATTGACATCCTGTCAAAAAATTGCACCAGGGTTGCTCGAGAAATTCTCGAGGCCCTTGCTATCGACGCGAAGGGAGATCATTGCGTGAGTGCACCGTCAATCGCGCTGCACCACAAGGAACTGGTATACCTGCGAAGAGCCGCACACTTGACAGGCACATGAAAGAAGAGCGAGAATGGAAGACGAAGTTTGAGATATAGAAGAAGGGGAAGAATCCGTTAAGCGCAATATGTAGACTAAAGAGAACGGAGATTTCAGTAAAATAGTTGCTAGTCCAGCGGTGTGTCTGTCTTTTTTGTACGTCTGTGTGTGTGTGTGTGTGTGTGTGTGTGTCCTTAAAACGTTCAGCTGACACTTTAACAAGCATGAACCAACTAGTTCAGCTTCAAGCCGTCACAAACTATTGCCTATTTAGTTAAATGCCCCTGTGTGAGCGATTCTTGTACATTTCTCCCGCTAACCAGGAAAACACTATTTTATCCGAAAATGAACTTTATACAGGGCAACACGCTGCAAAAGTTTCAAGACCTCACATTTTATAAATATGGAGAAACAAATATTTAATCAAGAGCGTTATTGCGCAATGTGACGTCTTTGCGATTTTGTTTCTCAAAATAACGACCCTAATAGTCGGTGATTAATACATTTTTTCAATCATTCCTATGCCTAATTTGTCAGTAAATATTTCTAGACCTGTAGGCAAAAGAGGTTGTTTTTTTTTATGGGAGAAGCCGCCCGTTTGGTTCTTCGCGCGCTACGCGAAGAATCAAACCAATACAAGTATTGGTTTGATTCTTCTGGGCATGAAGCCAGCAAACTATATTTTGTCATCAAAATTAAAAATGGTCACCGAACACGGTTGTTTGATCATATCCGAAAGTGCCCAAGTGTCATTTTCAGCACCAGACGACCAGTCGAACTTGGAGAAAGAATTAGTTGAACGTTGGTAAGGGTTGAGCCTTGTGCGGTACTAGGCGAGCCGGAATATCATGATGAGGACGTCGCCGAGTCGTCGGTAGTTTCGACTGCTTCAGATTTGTGGCACCTCGACAAAACAAACTGGTAAGATCGCGTTGCAAGCACCGAGCAGGAGTACCGGAGGAATCGCCTCCAGCCATACGTCCCTCTCAGCTTAAATCTTTGGAAGCTTGTGTTGAGGGCCACTAGAGGGCCTTATATAAGAGTGCGTTCAACTAAAACCATGGAGAGCGTTTGCAATTTAAAGGCGGTGATAAAAATGGCGGATTTTGCCCTTTTTTGCGTTTAAAAACTCTTTATCCTTTAGAAGCAAAAATGGCTTCTAAAAAAATTGTAATTTTATTTTTAACCTAAAATATTCAAGCATCTCCAGGGCTGTTTGTAGCAGGAGTTACGTTGAAAAACAACTCGTTTTTCCGCTAAACACAGCGGAAAACGTTTCCCGCTAAATTTAGCGAAAATGTCCTCCACTAAATGTAGCGGGAACATTTCACCGCTAAATTTAGCGGAAAAAATTTCCCACTCAATTTAGCGGAAAAATTGTCTCGCTAAATTCAGCGGAAAAAATTCGCCCTCTAAGTTTAGCCGAACAATTTTCCTCCTATGTTTAGCGGGGAATTTGTCCGCTAAATTTAGTGGAAAATTTAGCGAAAGGGGAGGGTACGGATCAGAACGAGGGGCATACCCTCCTCTTTGTACCTTCCCCTCCTCCTTCTCAAAAGCTGCGGTCTAATTCGGCGTTACAGGGGATTGTAAACGTCTTTCTTTCTTTTGTTTTCGTTTTTCGTTTAGACGCATTTAAAAATATTTTAATATTTGGTTTAGTAACGTGTGCAGTTTATAACAAATTACGCTTTCTGAATCAATTGTCAATGACTGGTTGAAAGGGCAGCAAGTGCGGACTAAACTAATAGGCTTTTTATGCAAAAAAAAAAAAGAAAGCTGCATGGCTTTTTTCTTCGCCGCTGTGCTGGGAAAACGATACCATGACGGGCTGCAGGAGATCGAGTTTATATCTCGTCTTCTGCCACACATTGCGCCAGCGAGATACAGCCATACTCGTGCCCATTATTTCAAAAGTGTAATGGATTAGAATTGCAAATTACCGAGCCCCAAATGTAATAGATTACCGTTACAAATTATTTTCGCTGAAAAGTAACAAATTACTTTATTAGTTACGAAACAAATTACTTTCAAATTACTTTTCCAGTACGCTTATCAAGAAAAACAGTAGAAGCAATGTTGATGTGTTCAAAATTGTTCTACAACACTACTTTCTATTTCTCATACACCCGCATTATGGTAGTCCTACACTGTTAGCAAAAATAACACGCTCGGACGTGTAAACGGTTGTCCCATAGCGGACACGTCGAAACGTGTTCATTTTACACGCAGCCATGTGTGTTATTCGTCTACACATGAGGTGCCGTGTAAACTTAACGCGATGCACCGTGTCTGCCTTCCGCAAAACACAGTTCGGCGTGTAGCTTATGGAACATGGCGGCCAGCAACCGAGAGCAGGCGAGAGACGAGCCCAGCGGGCCGCGCTCCTTTCCGCCGAATTGAGAGCACACAGGACGCGTCTGTTCTCATTCGATGTCTTTTATACACAGTAAACAGTCTCCAAGCGTGCAAAGGTAAACGTGCAAAGGTACGCACGTACGGGCGTCGTCGGCGGCGTCGGTACCTACGACGGAGCCGCTAGACAAACAAAACGAATGCCGAACTTACATGCATGGATGTACAACTCACTATTTGGAATAGGGTGGTAACTTACGCCACCTAACGAGATTTCTAGCAGCCTATAAAAAAAAGAGTCTGCTAATACGTTGCGAGCGACCATGAGTAGACACGTACCAACCCACATATATCACCGACAACATGAGTAGCACGTATCACACAACACTGACATATGCACGAACACATCACACACGGCACCCGACACTTCCTACTCAATGTTCTGTCTCCTTGCGGCGTATATAAGCTTGACATGTGCGGGTGAGCCCTTGGTCGCTGACCGTTACAGCTTTATAGAAGAAGACACAAAACACGGCGCAATGGACAGCCGTATGTACGAACTGTTTGCATTTAAAAAGTATGGAGGCAAAATTTATAATGTTAGTTCGTTGCGAAAAATATCGATGTATTAACAATAAATCTTAAACCGGTCGTGAAGAAGTTGAAATTTTTGTTATTTTCATGCTAGACCAGTGTTATGAGCAGCCCGACTAGCTTGAATCAGATAAAAAAACACAAATTATTAGGATTTTATCAATATGTTATTAATAATAAATGAAAATGATCCTCAAAGCATTTTTTATATATTCTTGTGAAGGACATCCGCCCAACACTTCACTTCCGCAGGTTGCAGTACGGGAGGAGACGCCTTCACTTTTGGGGCGTTTTGATGCAGTTTGTTGTCGTATACCGTGTCGGTGTTGAGTGGAGCGGTGGGGCTCGGGAGTTTGTGACCGGTGTTATTCGTGATCACTGGTGTGGCGCTGATACGTCTTTTTTACACCGCCACCACCCCGAACTTTGAAGATTCACGGGCCCGTAACACTGCATTATGCTGAATCGCGAGCTCCTTCTCTGTTGACGTCGTTTTCCTGGTACCACTCGTGGATACTGCAAGCGTTTAAACAGTGCGCACCGTCTCGCCTACATCCCCGGTGACGTACTCGACCTGTCGAAACATATTGCTTCCGTCATTTTGGAGTACGCAAGGCAGTTATCTCGTTGCTCTGGTTTCGGTTATAAAAGCAAGGCAAAACGCTCGTAGTTCCCGCCCTCAGTACACGTTGGACATCTTCCACACTTTGCCTCCGGATAACTGGATGAACGAGGATTTACATTTACTTCAAAGGTCACTCTCGCCGCTTACCCACCGTTGAGCAGCAGGTGCAGCTGGCGACGAGCCGCGGATGAAAGGCTTGGGCATCAACAGCCCAAGTGCACTCGGTGCCTAACCGATGCGGGCGTTGCGGGTTTCTGTCAACCGGTAGGCTAGCACGAACCGTGACCGTTCCAGCTCTTCGTCATGACACGGTGTTGCAGAAAGCAGTGTAAAATACAACTACACGGACCACCGAAGCAAACGCACTGTTATCGTAAATCTTGACTTGTGAATTGCGCCTTTGTAGATCATCTTATTCGTTTTGCTGGAGAGACGCAAACGACGGGCGTAACAAAATCGCTTGCATAATCCGCATACCTCGCAAAAGCATTTACCGTCACCTTGCGAAAAGCGCACCGTCCTCACTTCCCCTGCCTTTTACCTGCTTTAGAGCAGTTTGTACCTGCTAGTAGGTATGCCTACTGAAACTCAAACTTTAGAAACTAGGGGCAGTGCCAGAGAGAAAAGAGACAAAGTTG
The DNA here is from genome assembly GCA_037355805.1 of Ixodes ricinus. Taxonomy (NCBI): domain Eukaryota; kingdom Metazoa; phylum Arthropoda; class Arachnida; order Ixodida; family Ixodidae; genus Ixodes; species Ixodes ricinus. Next base: position 38,837 of record JAZHYW010010817.1, on the reverse strand, counting down.
GGAAAGCTTGCTCGCTCTCTCCGACTTCTCAACTCTCAAGTGGTTGTACCATGGTAAATGCACCAACGCCTCTTCCCAAAATAAAGAAAAAGCACTATTTTCACAACGTAAAAAATGGTCTCAGTTCATGCATCTGTGGGCAGGTAGGAAATCTTGCCCTAATTTATTCACACCGCATGATGTGCGCAACAAACTCACACGACACGAGATTTACAGGAAAATATCGGTGGTGACTTAAGTTTCCCTGAAATTCTGCATAACCGGTCGTTTGCAGGACCGAATCATCTACTCGAGCGGTGTGCGTCGCTGTGCAAACACGTCGCTGTGCAAACGCAGTCCAACACGAAGCATAAAAACGGCAGATTTAGGACAACAATCCTCTCTGAATCCGAGTTCATTGTTCAATTAAAACGACGTAATTCTGTTGAAAACACCCGCAGCTTTTTACTCGCGCTATTCGTCGGGATACTTCCACATTTTGAAACGGAACTAAGGAAGATTTACTTTTAAAAACACTCGCTGCGTCCTCCCGGACCAGCTGGACCGGATCAGCTGACGACGACCCCACAACAACCAATTTGCGCTCCGTGTTTCTAGCTCCAAGCACCGCACCATACACCACGAACGTTTCAGCTCTTTTTCACATCGCCGTGTTGCACCAAATAGAACGAGATCGCCGAAGTCAACGCAGCGCTGTCGTGAACCTTGGCTTGTGGTTGCGCACTCGTGGACCCTGTGACTCCCTTCGCTTTCCAAGCACACACGACGATAACGAATGATACTTTCCGTCTCCCGGGAACATCACAGGGGCACTTCTCCGGTCACGTATTCGCTACATGTGCTCGCAAATCGAGGAGCTTCCCCCATTCCCGACAAACCAAAACAATACCGGCGCCATGTTAAACGTGCGTTGCTGCGAGAGGTTTTCCGACCAAACAAAAACAACGAAAACGAACCGGCTCCCGCTTCCAGCGTACATCAGCGTTGCACCGTGGCCAGATTTTTTCTGTCAGCTCTAGCGTCAAGATGACCTAGAGATGCAGCAACACTGGCCTCCACGGAGCGCCGTAAATTCTGAGGAGGCTGCATGGAAGCGGCGGCACCCATAGAGATCATACATACTAACTCTAGAGGAAAAGGTCCGCCATTTTCCCATGCATTCTGGCTGCCGCAAGCGGCGGAGCATGCAGGCAGACCTTCGGGGTCCCACACATGGTTACCAACTGCCTTCGATTGGCTGTGTTCCGAGATTTTGAGGGCGCGAATGAAAAAAACGTCCGACTCAGCGTTTGTACAAAACGGTTCTGCGGTTTTATTATCCGTCTGAAGGCGACTGCGCATGGAGGGAAGAAACCTGACCCTCGGGCCCGGCCGGCGCCCCGCGCTGTTTACTCGAACGCGCGCCGGAGAACCAGAGATGGAGCGCGCTAGGGTGCCTCGACGTCTCAGATAAAATAAATGGCGGAGGCGGGCGGAGGCCACAACAATATCATCAGAGCAGTTTCATGAACTTCAACAATCCACGAACTTACCGGTGGAAAGATATTCCCGTTCCTTTCGAAGCTTTCTTTTTGCATAGCGCGCAGACGTACGGCCTCTCATCAACACTAAACTAAACCAGATAACCGGCTTCGCTGGCCGCGCTGGCCGCCGCGTCCCAGGAATACGAAACCGCGCAACTACCTGATTTCCGAGATTTCGACAGAAGGGAAGTTAATGCAGCGTAATGAGTATACTTATTTTTATAAACCTTAGAATAGCTCAGAGTTTAGTTTCCAACGTTAAATTATCACTGTCTATTTTGCTGGGAGTTTTCAGTCTTCGCAATTACCATTGCGACTGTCGTCCTTCAGCTGGTAACATTGGTTTCTTTCTCTCGTGTTCTGTCGTTCTCTTTCGCGATCTTTCACTCGGGCCCCCGGATGTCAGCGCACAGGGTTTGCCACTCCTCCTCACCCACCTTTACCTCCCTGGCGGCACCTTCGCTTGCAGTTGAAGGGTTGAAGCCAAAACGAAACCAACAGCAATATCACGTGTTCAGATCGAGGGCACGCTTTTTATATCCATTTTAACTGTTTAGAACGAGTAATTACACCCACAACTTTATTTGTGGTGTGCAAGAAACCATTATAAAGACCCCTAAAATAAATACAAACCTCGGCGACAAAAGGGAAGCCGCATTGCCATCGACCAGAAAAAAATGGCAGCGAGCACGGTAAGCGGCAAATGCGCGGGGTTTGCCCCGTCCCGTGACATGCCGTAGTTGCATTTGGTGCCTATCTGTCCCCGAGACATGTTTCTTTCCGCGGCATTTGCCTTCACGGACCTTTCTAGGTGTGTCCCCAAGCATTCCGATGCTTCGATAGCCGGCAATGCTGCGGTCGTCGCCGCGGCTGATGCGTGTTTTCGAGGTCGGCTACACGGCTATGCCTGTATAACCGAACCAAAACACGTTTTTTACAACCTCGCATGATTTTTGAACGAATTACCCATTACTCAACGTGTAAATTTATGGTAATTTGTGTAAATAGCGTGTTTTTCACCCCAAATATTCACTAAATACACGGGACTTGCTAACAGTGTAAGTGCAAGGTTCACCTGTAAGCTGGTAAGGCAGCGAAAACTACAACCACAATCGCCATCCCGCTAGCTTACAGCGACCGGAAATGATCCCTGGAATTCTGCAGACAAAGCGTGCGGTGCGCATGATCAGTAGCAGTGTCTACCTCCGCTAGGAGATGCGGAGGTAAGGAACTGATCTACGAAAGCTCCCTTTAGAAACTGGCCTTTCAAGCGGGGTAAAAGTCAAAAACAATAAACACGAAGAGGTTTCTCAGCAGAAAAGTGCGATGGAAGGCGATTGAATGAAGCAAAGTCTAGTCGGCATTGTCTTCTTGGTCTTTGTTTTTCACATAGTATTTTCACGTCTTTCTAGTGGTTCTGGTGACCGGTCAGACGAAAAATAGTTTTTTTTATTTTCGGTTATTCTTCTCTTCACGGTGGTTTCTATTTAAATTTGTTGAACTTACTCTCTCTATGCCTCTGAATTGCCTGCTCATAATGCTCCAGTTTTTTTATTATGTTCCTGTTTTAAAAAATAAGTAACGAGTAATTAAAGTAATCCGTTAGCAATGCTTCGTAACGAAATTACATTACAAATTACTGAGGCAAAAAAAGTATCGTGGCAATTGCAAAATTATTTAAAAAATAACGGATTACGAGTAATCCGTTTCATGAAATGGATTTCTTCCCAAGTCTGGATACACCTGCGGCACGGCTGCCAACGGCGGCTATCGAAGCGACGCCGGACGCCGTATTCCTGAGAATAAGAAGGCGTCGGCCGGAAGCGGTACAGTTGACATTCCTGCGAGTATGCCAGAGGACGCACATGCGGGCACTGCGGGTCTCGACTACAGGCGCCGTGCCGCAAGGTAGCGCGGTAATGCATTTTACCATCCAGAGAATGTAGATGGTGTGTATAAAGAAGTGGCGCGATTCCTTTTCCTTATCGCTGGGAGTTCAAGAGTGAACAAACGCACAATTTACCCACCTCGTCGTTGAAAAATTTGCGAGCATTTAACTAAAACAATTTTCAAATCCTTTGCTTTTCCCTGAAAAAAACTGGCCCGCTCTTCACGCCTAGTTTCATCAGCTTGTTTCCGGTATGCTGAGATCAGGAAACAAGCTATGTGGTAACCTTTTTTGGGTTACCGAAAATGGTACGCATAGAGGTTCTAGTAGGGCTGTCCCTACCCTTGCCCGTTTCGATCTGGATGAGCATTGTACCGGCGTGCGATCGTGAATCACAACTGCCTGGTGCACGTTAAAGACCCCCAGGCTAGCGGTTGTACTGCACTGGCTAAATTGTTCATCTACAGCTGAGATACAAGTCGCCCGCTGAGGCATAATAAGTTTAGGCTGTATAAACATGCACACACACATACACACACACACACACACACACGCATTTCTTCTGCGATGGCTTGCTAGATATAACGTCTGTGCCTTCACCAACTGTTTTTTAAGCATGGCTATGTACTATAGCAATACACATATATCGCCACAATATCTTAAATATACTTTATGGTATATTTAAGATATACCATAGTATATTATGGTATATCTTAAAGCATGGCTTTAAGATATACCATAGTTTTTTAAGCATGGCTATGTACTATAGCAATACACATATATCGCCACAATATCTTAAATATACTTTATGGTATTCTTAGCATCGAATGGAAATACATTTGATAAATGTGTTTATATCTCAGTAGTGAAAGACATTTGCCATGCGTCGATTGTATTGTGCTCTAGAAGGCCTGGTATCTCGTAACTTTTGTTGCCAAAATTAATTTCCAAGATTTTACGATAAACTGTAAACCACCGTTTTGTAGACCGCCATACCCCATGGAAAAGCAAAAATATATTTTAAAAAATAAAATACGAAAGGACGCTCATGCTTCGCCTTTCAGAGTGCAACGCGATCGCAAAACATATAAACCCCCTCTCGTTTCCAAGCCCTGCAAACGTGTCCACGTAACTTGTAAAAAAAAACAAAAAACAGGGTGTTTGCGTGGTTTAAGTTGATTGCGCGTCTAGCTCGCAACCCAAGGATCGTGACTTCGAATCCCACCTCCGCCTAAAATTCTTCCAACATTTTTCTTTAAGGCAATTGATTAACTTTATAAAGCGCAGTCATTGAAGATTTGCGGCAACATGTCATTCGCGTGAAATATCGTCTTTAGATCGCTTTCATTCCACGCTTGACGTCACGTTTTGCGTGAGAATTGTGGGTTGTTTGACACTCCTACGTGAGGTCAGGTGGCTGTGACGTCATGACCCTATCGACCAATGAGAATTTTCCCGTCACAATGCCGACGCCGACTTTTCTGCGACATTATTTCCTTAATGTTATCGCTTTAAAAAAAAATTGGTGAAAAGGATGGTTTCTGGCAAGAATACCAGAACGCGTTCCTCCTGAAAACGCCTAGAGTCTTTCCACTCAAGCATAGCAACGCTGGAAGGGAGGCGAGTGGATGGGAAGAAACCACCAATAGACTACTTTCATAAATCCCTGCATGCAGCACTACGCGCGTTGCACTCTGGGAACAAGTGGGCCAGGGAGGAGAGTGGCGTGGTTTCTATTCCGATCAACACGTCAACAACAGATCATTCACAGAGCGGTGACAATAAACAGCCGTTATGTTATCTTGCCTCTTCCCGAGCGCATCGCTTTTGGTCTCTAAACGAACCTAAATGGCTAGACTACGAAGCATCAGCTCCAGCTCAAAACGTTCGTCAAGTTTGTCGTGACAGACGATTGTCGTATTTTTGTACTCGAGCCTTTCTGTTAGAATTTCGAGGTATGCGGACGGACCAGTGTTGGGGATCTCACGTGCGACCATTTATGTGCAATGTGCGACGTGCGACGATATATGTGCGATAGTTTATGCGCGCTTATGTGTAATATTGAAAATCAGGGGACGAAAACAAAAAAAAACCTCGTCAATAAGTTTTTGTTTTGTTTATGTATGCTAGTTTTCTTGGAGTGGTTTTCCGGTAGTTTTTTAGCAGCTCGAATTAAACACGTTTTCGGAATACCCAGGCTTTACTTTTCCCAGCGTGATATTTATTATCTCTGAATCTAGAATAACATTGTAGAAGCGGCAAATGGAAGTTATGTCCGAACCAATATTTAAATGTGGCTGCGCTTTCCAACGGGGTGTCATCACGCGTTGGAAAACGTGCAGGTCAAGCAGGCAGTTTAAAAAAACACTGTACGTGTACGTCCCGTATGTTTTTTTTTTTAATGTATTACGTGTACTGGTGGCAACGCCTTTTATTTGGCCTGTACCTAACAAGTACAAAATCTTGTAATCCGTTGGCAACAAGTTGCAACTGCTCAAAATACATTCGTCGTAACGGTTTCAGAGTCTGCAGTATAGACGCGTCCACTGTTTACAAAAGTCACAGTCCACACATGCTAAATCAGTCCAGCCAGTGCTCGCTCGCAATCGCGGCCAGCCAAAGAGTGCGCGTGCATAACACACAAACAAAGCAATGAACCTGCCCTCATACGTTAGCATTAAATAGTGTATAAAACCTTTCAGTTGAAAAACAAAAATCAGAATATATATATATATTTTTTAATAATAATAATTACCTTGACTTTTAATTTGGTTACTAGTTAAGAAGTGTAAATGATATGTCGAAATAATTTTCATGCACACCAGCGGCAGTCAAACTTCCGCCGGAGCTTAATGATGTCAGTATCGATTATATATCCCGGTGGTGGAGAGCTTAATGATGTGCATGCCGCCTACAATTGAATATTTTATAAAACCTTATTTCGTAAAGATCGCGTGAAATGACTTCGTCGATTCAATTACTGTGTGTATGATGATATCATCTTACCTGGCCGGTTTCCGGTGACGTTCGTGCCATAGAGCGACCGGCTCCCTATTATATAACGCCCCATTAGTGCGGTGGCTCAACATTTCTCGGGACCTTAGGCAGGGGATGGGGAATGATTAAAGGGCCACTAACAACCCCAAGATCGATATTTTTTTACTGTGTTGTGAGCACCGTGGTTGTGAGCCAGACGGCAGAACCCGCAGTTAGGTATGGCAATCATCGTGCCCACGCGCTCAAGAACTGGCGCGTGCAGTTGTTCTTGGTCGCCTCGGCGCGTTATGCCGCCATCTAACCGAGTTCTATCTTAATAAAACCTTTTCTCATTCTTTATCAGCCTACCGGTCCTCACATTGGGCGCAGTCGACAGCCAACAATGCCAGGGACCCCGAACGCCGCTTGCCCGACCGCACCGCCTACTCGCCTTGCCTGAATCGACAGTCCGAAGTACGTAACCCGCCCTCCCTGCCCTTCGTACTTCACCCGCCCGCAAACGCAAGCCCGCCTAGTGCCCGCTAAAGGTGCCCGCCAGCCACCATGCCATTCGTAAATTGGGCCGAATCTACGGCCGACGACCTCGCTGGATTTACGGTGGATTTCCTCCGAAACGAGTTACTTAGTCGGAACCTCGAAGTTAACTGACCAAGGAGGACATCATCCACCGCCTCCTCGCTGACATCGCCCAAAACAGACCGCCAACGCCACCGGCACTGCTCCTTCCCGACCCTGCGAAAGAAATGCGTTATCTTTATTTATAAGGTCCTCTTCGGATATATCAGAAAAATATTTACTGTGAAATCCGCATAGATAATATATTTACAGTTTGAATCAATGTTAAGAATATAATTATTATATAACAAAAAAAAAAGAAGTGGTCCTAAAATACTTCCTTGGGCACTCCGGCTCATATGGTTAATGGAAGAGATTTCTCATTATTAATTTTCACTAACTGGGTACGATATTCGAAATATGAGTTGATTAGTGCATGTGGAAGATCACGAATGCCATAAGCATATTAGTTTATCTAATAAAATGGAATGATTTATACGGTCAAACGCTTTGCTGAAGTCTAAAAATATCCCAAGCGTTAAGGTTTTTTTTTCTCTGAATTTTGAAGTATTTCTTGTTTTTGAATCAATAACGCTCTCTCTGTTGACCTATTTTTTCGAAATCCGTATTGGCAATCAGTAATTATAGAGTGCTTATCACAAAAATAAACAACACGAGAGTGAATTATTGTTCTAGACTTTTTGAGAACACAGGAAGTATAGATATAGGACGGTAGTTCCCTAGTTCATTTTTGTTACCTGCTTTAAACAAGTCTAAAACTTTTGCAGTTTGCATGTTTTGGGGAAAAGTGCCAGATGATATTGCGAGGTTGAATATGTATGTTAGACATGGAGCAATGATATCTATCACATACTTTATAGGTTTACTTTGCAAGTCATCGGCATCACGGCTGTGATTATTATTAAGAGACAAAAGAGCAGAACAAACTTCAGTTTTATCTGTAGGGTAGATAAATAGTATTCCGAGATTTACCTAATGTGATCTGACGCTTCAGGATTGTAAGAGCTATTAGCTATATTCACGAAATAGCTGTTAAATGCATTTGCCAAATTCGAATCACTCAATATTTCGCCGGTATGGTTTATGCATTCAATTTTGTTTGATTTCTAGGACATATTAAGAACACTGTTTAGACGTTTCCATAATAAATCAGCTTTCTTTAGGCACTCCACATCAAATATATTAGAGTAATAGAGTTTTTTTATTTTCTAATTTCCGTAGTTAATTGATTTCAAAATTTTTTTAAATGTTCAAGTGCCGTTTTTCACGAGTTGCAAGAAATATTTGATAAAGTAGATATTTTATCTGTGTCTTTTTAAAAATTGCGGGGGTCATCCATGGCTTTCGTCCCTTTCTGGCAAGTTTAATGGTTTTATCTGGGAAACAGTCAGAATAAAGCAGCTTAAACTTTTTTAATAAACGTGTTGTAGGCGCTATCTATACGTTATCAGAATAGAATGCATCGGCCCAATCTGTAGTCATTAATTTCTGCCTAAATGTATCTAGAGTAGCTTGAGTAATGTTTTGAACAGTCACAGTATCTGAATTGCGTTTACAAGATGACATGTAATTCGAATTACTGTCATCTTTTAATTCCTTTCCTTCCACGTGTGACGTCACCTTTTTGCGTGTGCATTGTGAGTTGTTTCCACATTCCCGCTCAGGGCGTTTCATATCAAGCTTTCTGAAACTATATTGTTTTTTCTCTCTCTAGGTACTTTTCTTTCCATGCTAAATATTCTAGGGCGATATCTAGGAGTCATTTTCAGTTGTTTGCAGTATTAAAACAAAATATTCGCGTTGGGGTTGTTGGTGCCTCTTTCAAGCGCGGTAATCTGGTAATGCATCATACGAAAGACAGTCTACACTGTCTGACGCGGGGTTCTTTCTTCTATGCCACTAGGTAGAGGGGCTTGGATCAATAAACCGAAGTTCCGGTCCGCACACAGATATGAGGCCCCCCTGACCGTCGCCATTGTACGCAAATGTGGCTACTTGTCACGTGACCTCACCAAATGTCTGACGTCGCAAGCAAGATGGCAGCGCCCAGGCAGTGGCTGGCCCCAGCGGTGCAAGAGATTGTCGGATGCGTTGTTCCTTGTCGTTGGTCCGAGCGAGTTGATTTCAGACGCAGGAGCCATGATGTGAAGCCATTCGAAGGCGACTTTAGAGTTCAGCTTGGACTGTCACGAATCCGACGTGGAAATAAGAAGGAGCTTTTAGTGCGCCGTTCGCTGGTGATCAGCGGAAATATATCCACAAAAAGATAGAATCGGTCCGGCGTTGCTTGTACCTCGGATTAATTCGAATATCGCTAGAATGCATTTTAACGCCACGTTGCTGTGATTTCGTTGACCATCGAAATATCCGAGGTCTGCTGTGAAGCGTGTGCGATGTACTCGGATGCAGTTTAGTTACGGAAAATGCGGGAGGCGTGCGTGGCAACTAGTGTGTATTCGTGGTACCGCTTCGTCCAAATGATCAGAGGCTCACTTAAGTTGTGCAGCGCACCGTAGAGCTGCATTGAAACTGGCCGCTCGCGTGCCGTGCTAGATGATGCTGTATTGTTTTCTAAATTGTTCTGGCTTAGACATGCACTTTCACAAAGCACAAGCATTGCAGTTCAATGCGATAAATGTGCCAAAATAGTGCGAAATAAAAAGCAGAATAAAAATTGAAACGGATGTAGGAAAGGTCCCACATCCATTTCAGTTCGGTTTGTCCACTGTCGTCGTGAAAACACCAAAGGAGAGGACTTATACGGTCAGCTTTCCATTTTACTGGTGACGATAAACGCTCTCCAATCAGTTGTGTTATATTCTACGGATTCTTGGTTTAATCCTTTCCTTTATCAACCTTAGCTATTCGGAAAAGTCCTAGGGCCAAGTCCAGATCGGCTGTCATCATGTATTCTGGTAGAGGTGCTGGTACTTTAGCCAATGTCCTTTCGTTTTCCACCACCCAGGAACCGTGAACCAAGCCCGTTCTCGAGCCCGACAGAAAAACCGCGAGAAAGGCTAGTCCCACGAGAAGAGCGAACCCCGAAAATAGACCACGAAGAGCCTGAGCCTTGAGCCGGTCGCCACTATCAGGGAGAATAATCGGAATTCGGTCTCCTGTCAGACAAACCAAAGAAGACTAAGCGAATGATGACCAACCCGTGGCAACTGACCGCTGTCGCTCCCACCATTGTTTACATGCCCGTCGCACCTCGCAACCCGTCGCCCTTTCACGGCCAGGTTACGTGGATTGGATTGACCTTTACAAACGTGTTGCCTGCCCCAACGGGTGGACCGATGTACAACACCTGCAGAACCTATACTTGTTGTGGAGGACACTGCCGGGCACTGGTTTGAGAACAACGAATCCTTCTTGACCTTGTGGTAAGTTTGCAAGATCGAGCTGAAGCGCACGTTTGTCAGCTAACATAAATGAGAGAGAGCCGAACACTCGCTTCGGTTCAGAACACAGGGTCCAACAAAAGCGTCATCGCCTTTATGGGCGATCTTTTGCACCAGAGTCCGCGGGCCGACCCTCAGGCTACAGAAGAGAAGCTGTGAATTATCGTGCAGGATGTGAAGGACAGTATCTTTGACAGCCTTCTGTGCAAACCTTTGATAACAATCGAAGGGTTTGACACCGAGGCTTCCAACATCGATCAAGCGTACCCTGCAGATTCGAGCCGGTTTTTATCAACAACTTCCCGGCGTCTCGACACTCAAGTCGTTCATCTATAATTTCTACGCCAGCCTACCAGGCATCTGCGACATCATTTATGACGTCGTCCGAGCGGAGCCCAGGAAGCTACTTCCTGCCACCTGTCGCGCCGCCTCTACTTCAATTGCCGAGGTTGTTCTAAAAGAAGTTGATTGGGCACTTCAGCTTGAGGCTTCTGCGGGCGAATTGGCATCTGATGAACTGATTGTGACCTGCGCCGCAATGGCACGGCGACCGCCAACGGCGGCCCGTTATTAGCCGATGACAGCTGGACAGGACACCCAACGCCGCAGTATTCCCGACGTCAGGAAGAACTAATCTATGTCCGCGCTGAACAACAAACACTCAGGAAGTCGAACTTGTGGCGAACGACCGACCGACAACCACTCTGGACTATTGTGGTGAGGTTGATCACGTCTACCAGAGGTGCCCGTACCGACGAGCGGGCCTACGAAAATTCGCTCTGAGTGAGCCTTGACTACGTTATCGGGGAACGACCACGAGAGATTGAGGCGTATCTTCAACGTCCTAAGTCCCCAGTTCCGACAATAGCGCGAGGCTTCCGATTCACATTGCCTCGACATGCGCCCTCGCCCTTCCGCCGTTCTCGTCCGGAAAACTAAATGTGGCAATACCTAAAGGTGGCCTTGCCGAAGACAGAGGAAGTAAGGGGCCTTCAAGAACGGCGAAGAACGCCCATTATAATGACGGCACTTCTGCAAAGGTGTCTAACAACCTCCATGGTGTCATCGACAGCCACGAAGCCACGGCGCTCATAGAAAACCGGCACGGATTATTCCGTTCTGAGTTGGAACTCTCTCGACATTTCGGAAAGTGATAATGCGGTTGAATGCATGTGCCGCCTAAATTAGATCTGCCGGAGGCCACTTGTTATGTTTTCGTCCGTCGCGTAGGTGGTCTGCGCTCCGCGCTGGGAACAACCACTCTGGTCGGTTTCCAGTGCATAACAAAAGTTTATTCCCGCGAGCCCCAAAGATATAGCGCGCACTTGGGGGCGTTAAAACACAAGGGTGTTATCACTTGATAACAATAAGTACCATCTGGACACTTAGCATTGACGAATTCCATCAGAATGATGACGCTGCAACATTTCTCCTTCTCTTAATATTGCAACCGTGGGATAGGGTTACGGGTCCGCGTAGACCGTCGTAATAGCGGGGGTTCTTAAACGCCGGCGTCTTGAACCTCAACCTGCCTTGCCGGCTCCTGGTCACTTGTGGTGGCCCCAGACTCAGGGTTAGAAGGTCCATCGAGTCGTCGTGGCGGCCTTCCTGGGCGTCCACCGGGCCGTGTCTGGAGCAAACTTGGTCCCGATGTCGACGAACTGTTCCTCCCTGAGTCTTGATGACTAGCATTCTGAAGTCCAGATTGGATGTGACAGTGCCGGGTGACTATCTGTCGCCTTTACCAAAGTTTCGGACCCACACTTCTTCTCCGAGGTCCCCGGATTTTCCTTCTTCTTTCACATTGTCATGGAACACGGGGCGGGATTGGTGTGACCGAAGTCAGGTACCCAGAAGTAGTTCCCCTGGGGATATACCACCTGGAAGGGGCGTCCTGCGATACTTGATGAGGAATTGTGCCAGCCTCTTTCCTAGTTCTCCCTTTTTCATCCTGGCGAGGGCGCGTTCCGCCAACCCGTTAGATAGAGGGTGGTATGGTGCACAGCGGAGGTGGCATACATTTAATTGTTAAAGTTTTTTTTTCTCCTCCTTTAAAAATGACCGAAACTTTAGCCTTTTTCATTCTACTTGGAAAGCAACCAAACTCTAGAACTAGATTAAATATGTAGTATAGACAGGAAGCGATAGCATCATTTACGTATTTTACAGGTTTTATTTATTAAAACGAGTGTACAATTAGCAATAGCAACGAAAGAGGTAAAGATTATTAGATACATTGCGGGTTAGTGGAATGTAAAGTTGAACTAGATGAAGTCATATAATTTTCAACAGCGTCAAGATTTCGTCGATAGTCATTGTCTCGAAGCCAACTGAAAATGTGTGATAAAAATATTCATGGTTGGAGTTTATAGATGCGTAGTCAGCCCTGCCATAATAGCGAATACATTTACACTGATGTGACTTACGAAGAACGGGTCGTGTCAGTGTCATCTCAATGACAAGGTGATCACTGATGCCAGGTGAGTACATTATTTTACTGAATAGTGAATGTTCATGGCTTAAACACAGATCGAGAACATTGCTGCAGCGATTAGTAATCCTGCTGGGTTGAGTGATGATATTTGACAAATAAATTGTAAACAAAATTAAAAACAAACTCTTTTGAGTATTAACATAAATTAAAGAAATGGTAGTCCAGTCAATATTCGTTAATTGAAATCTTAAAAAAGAAAAACTAAGGCGTAAGGTTGTTGTCCTACTAGTTAAGAGAGAGGGCTATCTCTACCCGGTGTCTCAAATAACGGCCAGGCTCTTTAAATCGACCGCAAAAACCGGTTTCTTGACCTATCGCGTTACGATTTTGTGCAGCGTTGCCCACAGGTGGTGCATTTTTTTCTAAAAAATTTGCAAAAAAACGAACTTGCCTGAGGAAAAAGTAAAAAGTAAAAGGCTTAACTCCTATGAAAATACAGCTAAGCCACCGGTCTTCAAACGATAGGGTGCCTTATGGTATGAAGACCGGTGGCTTCGCTTCGTTTTAATAGGAGTTAAGCCTTTTTATTTTTTACCTTCTTCAGGTAAGTTTGATCTTTGCAAATTTTATAGAAACAAATGCCCTACCTGTGGGCAACGCTGCACAAAATCGTAACGCGATAGGTTAAGAACCCGATTTTTGCGGTCGATTTAAAGAGCCTGGAAGCTATTTGAGACACCCGGTATAATAAATTCCTTATTACTGACTGGTGGTATGTAACGCACTCATTACAACGGAAGGCGTTGTAGGAAAGTACACCAAAACAAGTTCTAGGTCTGAATAAATCCCTATAACCCGAGATGAACTTTGATTATTTACTGCCAAAAGAATGCCACCTCTTTTTGGGACACTTCTGTGAAAACCATACACTCGATAGTTTAGGTGTGAAGGGAGCATTTCACCATCTGATATGTCAGGGCTGATCCATGTTTCAGTAAGCACAACCAAAGGCCTTTTGCTTGTTTCAATCAATGAGGTCACGTCGTTTTTTTTTGTGTGATATCAGGCTTGTAATGTCAGTAAACAAAATTCAGCGATCATAAGATTTTAATTTATAACATGTGGTCTCGCTTGTCTAAAAGCTGGCACCGGCGTCGGCGGCGTTTTACGAAAATATTCTTATTGGTGGATAGGGTCATGACGTCAAAGCTCTATGACCTCGCGCGGGAATTTCAAACAACCCACAACGCTCACAACGCCCAGCAGACAAAGCTTTTACACTCACGTGAAACGTAACGTCACAAGTAAAATAAAATTGTTAAAAAACACGACATCTAATGTGAATCAAAGATCGTCGAATGCCTCGGGTTATTTTACTTTATAAAGTAATTCATTTTCCTTAAAGAAAATTTTGAAAAATATTAGTCGGGATTTGAACACAGAACCCCTCGATAGCGAGCAGACACGCTGACAAAGCCATGTCCGTATTTTGTTTTTTATTGCATCGAAAATTAGGGCAAGAAGGACACAGCGCATACACAATTGTCAGGGAAAAGAGGCGGTTCCCGCGTCATTGCATTAAATTTATTTCAATACCATCAGGTTACTAAATAATGGTAATCAGTCAGGGACGAATTCGCGACCGTCGTAGACAATTTTAACTTGCGCTACTAACTGAAAAAAATGTTGATTTACAGTTCTTGGCTCAGGCACGGCGTTCCTTACATACATCCAAGATTTCCATATGCCATACAAACCTAACAGCATAATTAGGTCGTATGGGGCACTGTCGTTCGCCTGAGTAGATAGAAACCTTATTGAATGCGGTGAGATAACAATATTTTCGAGGAGTGCACTTCAATACTTTCCAGAAAAAGACCGCATCCCAGCATTCAATAAAAATATGCTAGACAGTTTCTGGTAGTTTGCACAACAAACAGTTCACTGTTCAAGGAACACAAATATATTTTTTCATTCAGAGGTTTTAGTCGGAAGCACAGAAGAGTGCACCTTAAAAAACACAGTTTTGGCTACTTGTGGGATGCTCATCCTTTTTACGCGGCGCAGTACGTCTTGGCCTGGACTATCACTGAACACAATTCGATAGATCGGCGTTGGAAAAAGGACGTCCAGAAGGTCTCTCGAAGCGACTTTTTCTGGTCACACTCTCCAGATATTCTCTTGAAAACCTAACCGTCAGAAAGTTAAAAGCATAAACACCCTAATTTGATAGCCCACTTACCTCGTGGGTTTATCCCCACCTCCGGTTGATGACACCAGGAAAGTCGTAAGGAAGCGTGCCAGTGTGTTTTAAATCATTTCTTGGAAAAAAAAGATATCTTGGTATTTTCAAAAAAAAAAATCGACATTAGATGGAAGTTGAATAAGTGCGGTAGACCAATATGCCTCCAGCTGAGATGCGACGAACGAGGTTTTCTCCTGGCATAAGCTCCCAGGTGAATTTCTAGACAAAAGCGGCAAATATGCGGTAGAATTTCTGAATGTTACATTTTGCGCAGTGCAGAAGCTGCAGAACGCATCAAAGCTTGGCTACGAGAAACACGTTGCAGAAATAAACATTCAAAAATTTGAGTGCCAGTTATTGATCTTTGGTCGTATCTGCTATTGTAAACAATGTGGTTTCATCGCAACGTCATGCCACACAAGCCTTATTCTGGCTTCGACAGACCTAACTTTGTTTTCTTGTTGTTTTTTTACAAAAGAAGATTTACAGCGCCGAAACTTCGGCATTATGGCAGCTACAGCCCATCGGTTAATACGCTCAATCAAGAACAAAAAAAAACAATTGAGTATATAGCCCCGGCTGTCAAAAAGGAGAATACATAAACACCAAAATAAATAACAACATTAAAAATCAAGGCCATTTCCTGAGGCAAATGGTCCCACGTCCATAGATGGCAGTAATGATATTACTGTAATGGAATTACAGTAATTAAATTACTTTTCGCAGTTATAAGTAATGTAATGGATTTCTTCTCTAGGCTAGTAATTCAGTAATGTAATGAATTACTTTCAAGCAGTAGTTTTCAGAAAATTACTTATTACTTTTGAAATTACTTTTGTCCTAAATTATAGAGTTACTTTGCAAGCTTTAAAAAAGAAGAGAAAAATTATTTTGCATGGAAAAATGCTGTGAAAGAGCATCAGAGGAAATAAACGACGGCCACCTGAGCGCAAAGCCTTGTAAGAAGAGCTGGACAGACGCACAAGGGAGGGCTGGAAAGGCGAAGGAGAAAAGCTACGTGTAGACATCGCTGGAAGGCAACGGCTTACAAACTCAAGACACGACAGATTCACGGCGTCGCGTCATCACGACGACACTATACTTCGTTCATCCCTAAGCTGAAAGTGCGGTGGCAGCCGCAAGCTAACCAGAACCAATCAAACACCTTCCTTTAATCACCTGTCCCGTCCGTTTCTCTGCGCGTGGGTATAAACGAGAGCGTGGTTACGTGGCGAACGATAGACGTGTGACTGCTCCAACAAACACTTAGCGTCCACCGTTCATCTCTAAGCTGACAGGCTAAAAGGCGACGGGCCCATCACCAGTGAGATAAACATAATTTAAAACCTGAGTGGACAGGGCAAACAAATCCCCAGCCTTGTGCTCTCGTCAAGCAAGGTCAAACCAGAAGCTTCGACCATTGTAAACAACAAACGGCCGGAATGAATAGTTAATTCCAAATGCCTTGTCAAGGCCCCATAACGTTTCGGGCATCCCTACTTAGCATTGCCCTACTTAACAAACTGACACGGGCTACAACTTCTAAATCAGGAAGACGGAAACATATCACCTTTTTAGTAAGAACCTTCACCGTTGAATGAACAGCGAAACCGGTGAGTCGATTGTCTTTCTGAGTCACTTCTAAAGAAGCTATTCATCATGTTTAACACTTATATCATGCGCGCCAGCAAAACCACAGCAAAACCACACAAACTCTGAGGCGCCTAAGGCTGTTGCGGTGTAAACAAGAAGGTCTGAGTTTTAGTACAAATAGACCAACTCAGCTTTTTAATATCACATCAGTGCTGTAGCGCTGCTGTCGGCAGTGCGCATGCGCAGCGCCTCGCTTCTCCCGGATCTGGTTCCTGCACGCGCGCGGTGCCCACACTCTGTGTGGGCAAACGAGGAATTGTTTGCAAACACTGTGTTGGTTTCTACGGTAAATAAAATGAGCACGATTTATTGCATCAAGGTATTCAAAAGTGATGTTAAAGTAATTTCAAAGTAATTTCATTACTTTTAGAAAGTAATTGTAGTAATGTAATTACCTTTAGTCTGGGGTAATTTGTAATATAATTTAATTACATTTTGCAGTTTCAAAAAGTAATTAGCAATGTAATTTAATTACTTTTTAAAGTAATTTTGCCATCTCTGCCCACGTCATTGTTAATAAAAAAAGGCTCGGGTAACAGGTTCGACAGAGCGATTGTGTGTGGAAAAAATGAAAACTTTTCATAATTTGTTCTACAGAACATTTTCCTTAACTTCCTGGAATTATCCACACGAATCAAAATATAGTGAGGCAATTCTATGTATTTCCTTTTATCAATACCTTTCAAATCGTTAAAAATTACGAGCAGGAACCTAAATCGAAAATATTGGCTTCTTAAGAGTAAAGTTTCCCAACAAAGTACATTTTTAATCACTGTAACGCTATTAATTGTTTCTACTATAAATTTCTGTTGCATATCTCGCCGCACGGTCTTGAAGTTTCTCTTACGTATCTGCAAGGTACTCTTTGTGCGGATCCCACAAAACACATGCGATTGTTGATCTTGATTAATAACAACTATTATTAATATGATTATTTTCTTTGACATTCAAAAGTGTATTAGACAAAGGGTGAGTATACTTTTATACAAAAAACAATCAACACAACTTGAACAGACGCTAAAAATATGAAATTTATAGTGCGGTTGGAGAGGAAGGGGTAGTGGCAGCTTCAAATATGTCAGTGCTATTTACGTAAACGATGTGGTCAGGTAGTGAGTCCCAGTGTACTGTGGTCAATGGTAATGTACACAATTGATAAGAGTCTGTGGACGATGAAATTTCACGTAATTTGCAAGGATGGTTGAGACTAGGAAAAGCTCGGTGAGCAGTTGATAGCAAATATTCTTTGAGATGCTTGTTGTGATAAAAAATTCCATAAATAATAGGGAAGCGGGGCGCACTCCGGCGGTGAGAACGTGTATCCATGTTAGCTGACCGGCGTAACCCTGATATGCTAGTACAGTGGTACTCAAATAGGGGTCCGCGGAGACTTTGGGGTCCGCGAAGGCATTATAGGGGTCCTCGAAGTATTGACTCATCAGACCAGCCCGGCAATAAAAGTTTTATATTTCCATATTGAGAAGTAAAGTTCCCATTTCTGGGTGAGTTTTCTCGTGTGTACGTCAATGAGAGAAGTCAAATCCTATTAGCGCTAGCTTAAATCAATTCATTAAAACATAATCATAACTAACCTATACCTTCCCTTTCCCCTCACCACGAACAAGGTTCTCCATCACCTCTGCGGGTCCAAAAGGGATCCGCGAAACATTCATTTTTGAGAACCACTGTGCTAGTATAATTGAGAGTAAAAATGAAACGAAGTGATCTATTCTGAACGGCTTCTAGCCCGACCAACGAAACCATATTCCGCAAGGTAGGAAAATGACCGTCCGACCCTCCATTTTTCACCCTCTCCCAAAAGTCACGTGACGGCAGGGGCTTCCTTTGTGTCGGCTTTTCCTGTAGGGATAATCCTCAAAGAGCGCGAAATGAGCGGCTAGCTGCGAGCGCCACAACGACCTTGAGACGTCCAAATGTCTTCCCTCGTTGACGCGAGCACGCTCAAGACCGAGGAAGCCAGCGCGACCGAACGCTTTTTCCCATGAGCTGCAGGCCCGACGCCGCTCGGTCGGTGGAGATCGAGGGGTCGTGGTATGTTGGGGTCGTTCCAGCAGCCGCTCTCTGGCAAAGCGCAGCGGCTGCTGAAACCATTCCCGCGTCTGCGCAAGGATTGGCTTGCGCAATAAAGGGTTCAGGTCGTCGATAATACATTTCTTCCCGAAACATGCAAATCAAGTGGCTTTCCCCAATCTCTTCATTACTGTTTGAAACACATATCTCCTCTCATAGGTTGTTCTTTACATTTTTCACTATTTTGCGTATTTATTCGTCCTTACCTCTGCTTGATGACTGTTTTATAACTTGATAAAGACCTTTAAATATTGGCGCGGGCTATCGCGATCAACGCTGTACCGAATTTATACAATATTGGACAAGACTGGCGTCAGGAGGGTGGAAGAAGCAAGCCGCAATTCTGGCTTCTAATAAAGACAGTGCAGTCCTAAGATAAGTCTTTGCTTCACCCGCATCCACAACGCCCCATCGTTTGCCCGATCATAACTTTTCAGTAACCTAGCTGTATACCACATTTTACTCATAGTTACTATAGATGTGGCCCCACAGGCATTCCCGTTATGAGCGAGTCGACTTTTTATCGACCGGCGACTCTCTGAGTGAGAATAAATATCACCTTCCCACAACAACCACCCCTTTTCTCCCCCTCCCCCCCCTTTTCCCGAGTTGGGGAGATATCAGGCCACTCCAGGAAGCAGCCTGCAGACTGCGCTTTTTGGCTACTCATTCTCAACACGTTCGAACGTGGAAGTAAACACATTGCATGAACGACGTCCAGTTTATTTGCAACCTAAATAATGTGGCTCTACTGTTGGGACCAAATCCATTTCATTATCAATCATTATTAGTTATGATTTCATGGTGAAAGTGTGTTCGTCGTGATGCCACAGAAGTGATCGATTCAGAGGGAGAAATAGGTCCTCGTATTTATTTTCCGGAAATACTCGCTCTTGTGACGCTCTAGTGCGTAAGGTCACTGCACCCGAGGCAGTGCGAAATGCTTTACAACTGTCATTGACGATGAAATAGTTGTGGGAAGTGCGTAAGATTGTTTACACCACAAAGGCATACCTAAACACAACAAAATATCGCAATCGCAAAAAAAAAAAGTCAGCTTGCGAGATTTGTTGTTTCCCCCCTCCCCCTCTCTCTCTCTTTATTTCGCGCCACTACCAAAAATAGCGGCCGAGCAACGAAATTCCACCAAAACCTCGCTTCTTGGAGAAAGGACACCAGGGTATATGGTAGTGAATCTGCCAGGGAGTTTGTAGAAATAATCGGCGACCATTGAATCTAGCCTTCTGAACAAATCATACCCGGGATATTTCCATTTTCCATCCACGCGATTAGAAGGCAAGACCCTGGGGGAATTTATGTGCACTAACATGCTGCTTCTAAGAGAAAGCACGAGATTTATAGTGCATGTCAATTTAGATGTAAATAGTTGAATCACTGTGCACAAACATTCGCGGCCTCGAGGATGACATGGAAGCATGGCGGAAAGCAGCTTGCTGGAAATAGAAGTCTCTATTGGATTGCACTGGTGTCAAAAATTATTACGTATTTTGTCTTATTTCTGTGCGAAAATAAAAACAGCGTTTAGAAACCGAACACTGTGCGTTTTGAGGAGCGCCGAAAAGACATAAAAAGCCGGGACAGCCTGAACAATACCAGGCAAGGCGACTTGCGTCACTCGGCTTGTCCTGGTCTCTTGTTTTTCCGGAGCCTTTCAAAAGGGGATGAGAAATTAGGAATCGATTGACCCGACTTGCCACATTACAGCTGTTCATTTTCATTACTACAGGCTCTCTTCAAGCGTCTGGCAAAGTTCAGCTTGAACTGGTCCGTTTATATTTTCGGTTCCTTTCAAAAAGTGAGCTCTAAGCCACTGGACCAATCTACCATATTCAAAATTTGCGGAAGCGGAGTAGTGGAAACGCGACAAAAGGAAAGATTCGCCCGCGTTATTTGAGGCCTATAGAAAAGCGGACCGGATGGAAGGGGGCCGAAATCTTTTTCCAGAAACACACAATCTTCTGTACGATTCTGTCTAACAATTTGATATGAAGGTATACTTGGACGCCGTCATTATTCGTTTAGGAATCAAGCGAGATTTTGTACCTGATCATAATGCGTCTACGTCCACTCCCATTCGATGATTATCATGTTTTCGACTCCGTATCTGGGGTCCTTTTGACACCGGAAATGTCTCCCAGAAAGAAGGAAAAGAAATTGATGTTGGGGAAAGCCACTTGATTTGCATGTTTCGGGAAGAAATGTATTATCGACGACCTGAACCCTTTATTGCGCAAGCCAATCCTTGTGCAGACGCGGGAATGGTTTCAGCAGCCGCCGCGCTTTGCCAGAGAGTGGCTCCTGGAACGACCCCAACATACCACGACCCCTCGATCTCCACCGACCGAGCGGCGTCGGGCCTGCAGCTCATGGGGAAAAGCGTTCGGTCGCGCTGGCTTCCTCGGTCTTGAGCGTGCTCGCGTCAACGAGGGAAGACATTTGGACGGCTCAAGGTCGTTGTGGCGCTCGCAGCTAGCTGCGCATTTCGCGCTTTTTGAGGATTATCCCTACAGGAAAAGCCGACACAAAAGAAGCCCCTGCCGTCACGTGACTTTTGGGAGAGGGTGAAAAGTGGAGGGTCGGACGCTCATTTTCCTACCTTGCGGAATATGGTTCCGTTGGTCGGTCTTTAAGTATGATTGCTATTGAGACCATATTGAGGAAGCCTATTCTAGTTTGGATCTTACTAATGTAGTGTAGGCTAGTTGTTTTACTGAGAGTTTCGCCACTATAAAGGTACGGCTTAAAATGCGAGAGCACGGTTAGCATTAGCAACGACAGAGGTTATGTGAGTAGTCCATGATAGTTCGGAGGTAAGATGGATTGCCAGCTATTTGTATATTAAACAAGGTTTCACTGTAGTGATAGCAAGGTGATGCGAACATTATGCAAGAAGTGAACGTCATGAACATGAGAGCGATTTACATTTATAGAAAATTAAATCCATTCGCCATATTGACCCCACTGAGTTATTAATTTGAGATCGTCCTGTAGAGTTCATCAGTATGTGAATGATTAGGTTTGTAAATTACACAATCATTGGCGAATAGCCACATTGAAGAAGATATGTTATTAAGCAGGTTATTATTGTAGATTGGATATAAAAGGGGGCCAAGTACCTTCACCTGAGGGACGTCAGACATTACTTGGCAGCCGCGACGGCACTCGACTTGTCTCTCTAAGACTGTGCACCTTTGAGACCACTTCGATCTCCAGTTCCGAGCTAAAGGCCCTACTTCTGCGATCTTTGACTGCTTGGTGAGAGGCTATTTGCAAATCATCAGCGTCCACTGGCCTCTGTCCAAGACTGACTTCGCTGCTCCACCGCTGCTGATCTCGGTTCGGACGTTTGCGGCGCCAACGATTGGCTATTTCACGGTACCGCTCCTGCCTTCTTCACTATAGGAGGAACCGTAGCAGCACCCATCACTTGGCAGTCGCGACGGCACACGACTCGTGTTTCTAAGACTGTGCTCCTTTGCAGGTTGGTTTCTTATCCTTACATAAATTATTTGCGCCTTTTGGCTAAATTCCCGTAACTGCGGCCAATTGCAATCGCACCTGCATCTTTTGTGTGATACGGTGTGATTTATCACTGAACTACAGGATGAAATGAAGACTGAATGGAAGTTGATGAGAGGAGCGCTTGACAGAGACTTCCGTAATGAAATACGTGAGCTTCGTACTGATATACGAGAAATGAGGTCCAGCGTGGACTTCATCAATGCCCAATATGAGGATATTAAGGAATATCTTGAAGGAGGAATCACGGTCAACAAGGAACTAAAGAAAGAAAATGAAGAACTGCGACCAAAATGCCTTACGCTTGAAGTAAGAATGAGAGCAAGCTGATCGAGCATCGTACAGTGTGAACAACATTCTCTCGCCAACAATCTTGAAATCAAAGGCATTCTGGCGGCCGAGAAAGAGAATCTTATTGAAACGTTGTGTAAGCGAGGCACTCGGCGGACCGACCGATAAATCGGACGTTGAAATCTTCCACCGAGTCCACACTCGAGAACGCGGCAAACAAAGCATTATCGCGCAGTTCATTCGTAGAAAGAAGCGTGACAGGGTACTGGCAAGCACACGAGCAAAACGATTAACGAATAGAGATTTGGGCCTTTCCGATAACGCGCCTGTCTTTGTGAACAAGCTGTGCCCGACTCTAAATGAATTGCTTGGTAGACTATCGCCGAGAAACGCGATGTCGGCTGAAAACTTTTGTGTGGGTACGAAATTACAAATTTTTTAGCCCGTAAAGCAGAAAACGCGCACACCATATCGGTTAAACACAGCGATGATATACTCAAGATCTGTTAGGGAGGGACATCACGGTGGTGATTTCATTTTACGAATACATTAGTACCCAAATATGGCAGTAACCAATTTGTTTCTGCAACAAGATATCTGTAAGGACGCAGGCATAACCATGTCTAAGCTTTTGAAACTGTTTCACTTGAATGTTAGATCAGCTAGATCTAAGTCGGAGGATCCTATGCTTCTTTTTCAATAATTTAAGTGCTGATTCCGTCTGATGATGCTTACCAAAGCTTAATACGAAGACGAAACGGATGGTTTTTTTTTTTAGCTCAATATCAACATTTTTGTTAAAATCGTTCATCTGGGCGTGGGGTTGGTGTCGCCATGCTTGTAGCGAGTGATGACTTTGAAATTGTTGGAGAGTATACATCGGTTACAGAAGATTATGAAATATCCGTAAAGCAAAACGTTAACATATTTTTTGTTGTATATCGCCCACCAAGCGGCAATGTAGCTTAATTCTTTATGTTTCCAGATACACTGTTCTGTTACGCAAACGAATGCAAATATTCTCTTTTCCTTGGCGGATACTTTAATATAAATTCGTTAAAAAATACCACAAGCGCTACTGACCTGTTGTTATTATTAACGGCAAATACATTTTTCAATCGTTTACGTATCCCACTTGTACTACGTTTACCACATCAACATTATTTCATTTATTTGTTACAAACTATGATAATGAAAATGTCAAGGCAGGCGTAATAAGTTCGTACAGTAGTGACCATTTGGCCATATTTATGCTAGTCGACACAATACGAGAACCACGCAAACATGAAACATCTAAAATAACCTTGTAGGACATTACACCAGCCAACTAGATATTTTAAACAAAGTCAGTTAGTCAACACGGATTGGGGAGATATACTCGGCAGTGTTGACGTTGATAGTGCATATAACAAGTGTATTGAAAAGTTCAAACAGGCTTATTCCGACTGCTTTCTGGCGAATGCCGTAAAGCTCGCTAGAAAGGGAAGGGAACCTTCGATGACATCAACACTCTTAAAACGAAACACTCAAGAAATACCAGCTTTTTAAATTATTTCTTACAATTACAGAAATTTTCTCCTACAAAATAAAATTGTTTTAGAAGAGTTTAGAAAGTACAGAAATCAATTAACTACAGAAATTAGAAGAGAAAAAAAATATTACTTTAGTTTATTCGACGCTGAGTGCCTGAGAAAGGCTGAACTGTTGTGGGAAGGTATAAAGAGTGTTTTTATTACGCCAGAAAGCTCCAATAAGGGTGAAAGCCGAGAACGGATAGGAGAAGTCTTAAATGGCTTGCACCTGGCAACCAAATTCAACAACTTCTTCGTGAATATGGGTAGTAGCTCTTTCAACTCTAAAGCGTCAAAAAGTGTTTTATCAATGCCACAATCACTATTTCTCTCCCCTACGGTTGAAGCTGAGGACAATTCCTCTCTCATGTGTGTTAGCAACAGTCACAGTCATGATGCGGTTGATTTACAAATTCTACCTGTAAAATACGTGGTCGATATTATTGCCCCATGCCTAACATTTATTTACAGTTTCGCCATGTCATCCGGTACATTCACAAAAAATATGCAAATTCCGTAAGTTTTAGCTTTGTTTAAAAGCGGAAACAAAAATGAATTAGGAAATTACTGACTTATACCCATTCTACCAATGATTTCAAAGGGTTTACGAAAAGTAATTCACTCTCGAAGTGTAAATTGTTGTGAGAAACACTCCCTCATAACAGAATGCCAATTTAACTTCCGGAAAAAAAAAGATCAACAGAAACAGCATTATTAGTTCAAAACGGAGATACTTAGAAACCTCAAAGGAAAACAATTAAAGCTTGGAAAATATTTATACTTTAGTAAAGCTCTTGACAGTATTATCCACACGATCTTACTGAAAGAAAAGTGCATTCGTGATCTTCCACTTGCCTTAATTAAATCTAATATACAATGTCGCTCTCCGTTTGTTCAAATCAATGACCAACGCTCAACCCTTTTAAGCGTTTCATCAGGAGTACCGCAGGGCAGGATTCTGGGACCACTTCTTTTTTTCTATTGTATATTACGACATGGTGAACATTGACTCAGTATGTAAATATATAATCTATGCTGATGATACAACCATAATTTTATTCAGACATGTGCGAAGCGGGACTGAGAGATAAAGATAATGCGTGTCCTTTAATGTTGAAAACTTGGGCAGAAGTATACTGTTTGCATATTAATGTATCAAAAACCAAAGCCGCGATGTTCCGCCCACGAGGTCCGAATAATGGAATTTACGATCCTCTTAATTTTCGCTCTTTCAATATTGAATTTGTAAGCAGTGATAAACGCTTGAAATTGTTTTCTCGGAAAAATGCTCTGGACTAATGTTAAATATCTCTGCGCTAAACTGGAAAAAATCGTGGGAAATATTATTAAACACAGAGATATTCTTCCAACAAATATAAAGAGGGTTCTATGAAACTCGTTATTTTTTCTCATCTGTATTATTGTAATCTTGTCTGGGTAAATATATCTTTCTCGAATTTAAACACACTAAATTTACTACAAAAAAGGTGATTAGAATAATTGCACATGTCCCCTACATACATCCAACACAGTCATTGTGTAAACCATACAAAATTCTTAATATAGAACAGGTCTATGATTATCCATTAACCATCGCGTATAAGTATGCGGCATTTGGGCTCAGATATAGTTCTTAAGTTTTCTTATTTAAAAGAAAAATCTGACGTTTATTGATGTAGGTATCACCAGCCTTGGCAGATTCGGGAGTGTAGGACCAATTCTGCTAAACCAAGAATTAGTTACATTTTGCCTGTTATATAGAATAGCTATTTCGAAATAAATATCGATGTTGTACATCTGTCCAACCGCATTATCTTCAAACTGTTCGTTTAGCATTTTAAGCTGTCCATTATATGTCAAACTTATACACTTTGTGAAGAGATTTTTCTCTGCTCTGTCATAGCTGCTAAATAGGGAAAGGGCACCAAAGCTTAGTCAAGCTGCATTTCTGCAGCTTTTTTCTCTTGCCTCCAATTCACCTCATATATCTGTGGTGAAAAATAAACTTGTATTGTGTCGTACCTTTCAGGTCGGTGATATCATCTTCTTAATGGAAAAGTTTTGGGTGCGATTAATTAGGAATTCACATATGCAGTTCATAACAGAGGGGTGAATATTAATATTTCCAAGTTTTAGAAGAAAGACGTTGATAAAGAACCTTGTGGGATGCCTTAGAAAAGAATTTTAGAATAGCATCGAAGCCTGTGTAAATATTTGTGAGGAATGCTGTTAACTGGCTTTCGCACAAGCATGACTTACGAAATCCACGCTAACTGTTCATGATAAACACTGTGTGAGTCCAGAAATAACATTATGTTTGAGTGAAATATATGCTCCAAAAGTTTAGACGGGACACTAGTGACAAAAATGGGTCTGTAATTGCGAATTTGCTGGCGGTCACCTTTCTTGTGAAGGGGATTACATTGGAAATTTTCCAACCATATGAAATTTCAGACAGCCTAAGTGACTCTGATAATATGCCGGAGAGGAAGATGGAGATTATTTTAGTGTTTATTAATATATACTTTCGAGTTAATTGGGTCCCTCCTGGAACTAGAAGACACCTTCAGTTGGCCGATCGCCTTCATTCAGTACACCGGATTGGTTAATTAGTATAGGATTCATATGAGGGTTAGAGAACTCTTATCAATAAGGTTATTTAGACAGGTCTTCATTACTAAAAATATAACTAAACAAACTGTTCAGACTGAGAGCGCTATGCTCTTCTGTAAAAGGGAGGTCGTCGTCGTCTACAAATTACGATGATGATGAGAGCGCTTGGTTGGTTGTTTTCCAAATCTCTTTTTTATTTGTTAGTTAGAAAGTTGTGGAGTTAAAGCGAGTAAAATTTAGTTTTTTAATCAATACTAATGGATTTATAAGACCTAGCCTGTCGTGATAAGCGTTCAAGGAAGCGTGAGAGATTGAGCACATTTGTAGCGTGTTTTTTCCTGTTGGAGTGACCATGAACTGTTTTCTTGGGCCATGGGTTAAGGTTATCAGATACATTGCAGGTCAGTGGAATGATAAAGTTCAACTAGATGGAGTCATATAACTTTCAATAGCGTCAAGTTTTCGTCGACAGTCCTTGTCTCAGAAGTCAACGAAAAATTTGATAAAAATATCCGTTGTCGGAAATTACAGATGCGTAGGCAGCCCTCTCATATACGGGAATATATTTACAATGATGTGACTTACGAAGAACGGGTAGTGACAGAGTCATCTCAATGTCAAGGTTATGAATAATGCCAGGTAAGTACGTAATGCTACTGAATAGTGAAGGATCTTGGCTTAAACACAGATCGAGAACATTGCTGCAGCAATTAGTAATCCTGCTAGGTTGAGTGAAGATATTTGACAAAAAATAATGACAACTTGAAGAGAGAGTAGTCCAGTCAATGCCCGGTAATTGAAATCGCCAAAAAGAACAATTTAGGCATTAGGGTATTGTCCTGTGTTTGAGGGTAAAAGCGCCAAAAACAACGGACAAGTAAAAGGAACGAACAACACAGAGCGCTACTTGCAACTGAAGGTTATTCTCGGAAAACACACATATATATGCACCGTGAAATCCCGACATGTACCACAGAAATGCAACATCACCCAATCAGTGTACGTCTGTCCACTATCTACTTTACGAAATATTTTAAAAACGCTACCTCAGAGCCAAACAGGGTTATAGATGGAGTGCTGACACACGTTCCTTCAACGCACTCGGTTATAAAAACGCTTCGGATATCTCCCTTGTCATTTTATTTCGGTTTCGGGCCAAGATAATGGTGTTGTCAAACCTGGGGACACACCCACATCTGTCACAGTGTACAGCCTGATTTCCCGAAGGTGGCGATCGAACTGACAGTGCATGCTCCCTGAGCCTATCATTTATACAACGCCCCGATTGGCCTATGTATACTTGGCCACATATAAATGGATCTTATAAACCACGCCCTCGCTACATTGTCCTGTTGTTTAAGAAACACGGTTATATAGCTCTATAACAAATTCCTCATTGCGCTTCTTTGTGTGTTGTTCTCTCTTTTGTCCTCGTCCTTGCTGCACACAAGATTGCATAAGATGTCAAACCAACTCGCCCTAACAACCGCTATCCTTATTGCTGTATGGTGGTCTGTAATGCACCCATTTCAACGGAAGGCGTTGTAGAAAGTTTCACCCAAACAAGTTCCAGGTCTGAATACTAAATCCTTAAAACCCTGGATAATATTTGATTATTTTCTGCAAAAAGGACGCCTCCTTCCATTCTGACACTTCTATGATATTTATACACTCGAACATTTAGGTGCCCAGGAAACATTTCACCATCTGATATGTGAAGGAGCCATGTTTTAGTACGCACAAAAAAAGCGTTGCATATTTCGATATATAAGGTCAGGAGTTCTCTTTATGGTATCAGGCTTCTTATGACAGTAAACAATATAGAATGATCGTAATATTTGTTATTGACATCGTGGGGTTTCGCTTGTCGACTTTGAGAGGAGGACCTAAACGAACACTGGCGTTGCTATGTTACTTCTGTAATTACACTTGGAGTGGAATCGAACACATAATACTTGCCATTCATGAGCAGCTTCTCGTGACGCAACTTGAAGGGTGTGCCTTTTGACCTTGCAAAATCGGGAAGGCGACGACGTGCCAGCCGGGCAGAATTCTGAAAATCTTCACTGATTGCAACACGTGTCTTTTTAAACTTATGTGTAAAACCAAGAATGCACTCTACAAGTTTCAAGGAAGAAAACTTCACAATGATAAGGCGACATTTCTGCGTATTGAACGCTCCTAAGCTGTCTGCTCTTTCAATTTTTGAAAGGTCAACTTTAATACCCAGTTTCTCTGAACTCAAACCAGTGACCAAGCTTTCGGACTGAGCCTAGGTTCCTTTGTCAGCATCAGTGACCCAAAAAATCAAGAGACTACAGCGACGGAACCTGCCCTCTGCATCGTTACAGCGTGGTTTCAACTAAGATAGCTCCTTAAGGATGGAAAAGGCTAAGGTTCCGAAGGTGCAACTCTACCCTCTTGTTTTTTAATCCCTCTAGTTCACATGAAAGCTGGTTTACTCGTTCTTCAAGAGCTGCAGCGGACTATTCGTTTTGTTTTAACGTGATAACGTTAAGCAGCTTGTGTCGCAGAAATGCCAGCGTCGCCGTCGGTGGCGTTGTGAAGGGATAATTATGATTGGTAGATAGGGTCATGACGTTACAGCAACAGGACCTCGTGTGGGAATTTCAAAAAACCCACAAAGCTCACGTGAAACGTGACGTCTTGAGTGGAATGAAAGGTTTTAAGAAAGATGACATGTAATGCGACTTAAAGGTCGCCTCATGTCTCAGTTGATTTCACTTTACAAATTAATTCATTTATTCGAACCCACGACCCTTCGGCAGCGAGCCAGACACTTTACTGACTAGGCCATGTCCGTACATTTTTGTTTTCTTTATTGCATCGAAAGATAAGAAAAGAAGGACACAGCACATACGCAATAGTTAGGGCAAATGCGGCGCTTTTGCGTCATTATATTTAACTCTTTTCATTACCATCAGGTTATTGAATAATGGTAACCAATCAGGAACAATTTTGCGACCGTCCTAGACAATTTTAACTTGTGTTAAAAACTGAATCAAATGTTGACGTACAGTTTCTGACTCTGGCACGACGTTCCTTTCATTCATTCGAGATTCCCATGAGCCACCCTATTCAAACATCCGGCAAAAACGTCCAGTGACATCCGGTGAACTTCCAGTGACATTTAATGAAAACTGGTCAAGTTTCACCAGTTTTCATGCGAAACCGGCGTAGTTTACCAGTCTTTGCTAGAATATTTGCCGGCAAACAGATTTCACCGTAATTTCACCTGCAGCGGGTTTCCAGATTTCGCTGAAATGCCACCGGCAGCTACATTCGTTTACCAGACGACTCGGTTTTGCTGGAAATTTTACCGGAAACGTCTGACTCATTTCCCCGTTTACCGAACTTCACTGGAAGCCGACGCGAGGGGAGGGGGAGCCGAGACTAGCCGGGGACTGGGTTTGGAATTATGGTGCCTAAAACGCGCCAAGAACGAGTCCCTACGCACTCTCTTTCCTCGCATTGGGTTCGTGGGGAAAATGTGAGGAGATCTTTTTGCTGTTTTGAAGAAAACTAGTTACTTTGTCCGTCAACGAGCAACGCGTCCCGGAACAGATGCTCAGTGTACGCGCCCCGTTCCAGGTGTGCGACTTGTATCTTCCAAAGCAGCTGGGTGTGCGGATAAAGAAAATATCTTTCAGTGACTGCAGAGGCCAGATTCCCGAAACTTTCTTACGACAAAAAAGTTCGTAAATTTATCTTACGACAAAGTTACGAACTTTTGAGTATTCCCGAAGCAAAATGTTCGTAAGTTTTGCGTAAGTTAAGACGAAATCCTACGACAGGGGTCAGGTTGATCTTACGAACGTTTTGGCGACTTTTAACCAAAATGGCTGCTGCGTACGTCGTTTACCTGCTCCAACAGCAGCGCGACGCTGAGCGGAATCTACGGCAGCAACGTGTGTTCCGCACTCCTCGGACACTTGATACCATCACCGATAACCATCTGGCACGGTATTACCGTCTCCCGAGGCCTGCCATGGAGAGACTCTGCGAGGCGCTCGCACCTGCGCTGCGCCGTCCGACGGCCCGGAATTGTGCTCTCCCCGTGGACGCCCAAG
This sequence comes from Ixodes ricinus, assembly GCA_037355805.1. NCBI lineage: Eukaryota > Metazoa > Arthropoda > Arachnida > Ixodida > Ixodidae > Ixodes > Ixodes ricinus. Next base: position 7,923 of record JAZHYW010010817.1, on the reverse strand, counting down.
TACTACTGGCGCTTCGCTTCTATGCGAGCGGCAGTTTTCAGTCGGTGGTGGGCGACGTGGGAAATATGAGCCAGACGAGTGCTTCGCGTATCATAAACTCGGTGAGCAGCGCGCTGTGCAACTTCGCTGAAAAAGGGATCAAGTTCCCAGTGACCCCGCAGGCAGCAATGCGCACTGCTCGCGGTAAGTGTTTTCCCAATGTCGTGCTCGTTAGTTATCCCTGTTATTTTATTTCAGTACGAATTGTTAGCGCGTTTGCTCAGCCTGATCAGTTTTAATCGGGGGGAATTATCTGTGCATGACCCCAACGAGTGTGACTTTCATTGACGCGAACGAAGTTGTATAGAATGACGTGAGCAACGGCATTGTGTGAAATGGTCGCCGAGACTCTCAGTCAGCAATGCATTGTTCATGCAATGCCCATGACAACTAACAAAAGTTTTCCTTGCCCCCCCCCCCTATTAGAAAAAAAAAACCTTTTTTTTATAATAGTGTTTAAATGGGTGCGATAATGCTTTAATTGAGGTATGACTATTTAGAGGTCATCTCTTTGATAGGAAAATTTTTGTATATATTTTAATGCGGTAAATAAAATATCCATGATGTCCCCTACTTCACAGAATGTTGAACACTTCATTGTTTTAATCTATAGGCTTTGCGGAAATCAATGGATTCCCCAAGGTGCTGGGGTGCATCGACGGCACGCACATCGCCCTAAAGATTGCGAAGAAGGACCAGAATACCTACCGAAACAGAAAAGGCTACGACTCCCTCAATGTGCAAGCTGTCTGCAATGCCTCGGCCGAAATCACACAGCTGACTGTGAAGTGGCCGGGGAGCACGCATGACAGTTTTATCTGGCGCAACTGCGACTTGTCGGAGAAGTTCGAGGCTGGGGGCATGCCCGATGGCTGGTTGCTGGGTAGGTATATTTTAATTTGCATTTCATACGAGTATTTAATAGTTAACAGGCTGAACGACCCTGTGCTTTGTAGCGTCTTGGTATCCCGCATTTTTTGCATTTGGATGTTGGCTAAGGTTTGAGCCAGCTTGCCAATGTCAGTGTAACTCCTAGATAGGTACTTAGTTAAATATGGACTTTCTAGGAGAGGCCACGAAACAAGGACAAAGCGAGCCAGTCATCTCCTTTGTGCTACTTGTCTGGCCACTAACGAGTTGGGAATTAAGCTTAAACAGCTTTCTTCCATGAATCTCTTCTCGTTATCTACTGTAGTGAGCTTCCGTCTGTTGAAGTCTGAAATCTATAACAGCTTTATTGGGGAATTTTGGTCAAGCGCTGCAGGTCTGCCATCCTGGGAGTTGTAGGGTGCCCCTCGTAGCAGTGATCTACAAATCCACGCAAACAAAATGCCCGTTCATGTCGAAACCGGCAGAGCTTGGGAGACGAACTTGCAACTCTTTGGTTACCAGTGCAGTTATTGCTGGAGCGCTTTGTTTGCAAGCGCAAGCCCCAAGCAGTCATATCTATTGTATTACTTATGCATAGTTTTACGTGATATCTCATATTATTTTCAATATTTTAGGGGATGCAGGCTACCCCCTGCAGCCATGGCTGATGACGCCGTTCCGCAAGCCGAAGGAGGAGGAGGAAGAAGCCTACAACTTGTGCCTCACCAAGACGCGTCAAGTTATAGAGAGGACATTCGGGATATTGAAGTCCCGCTTCCGGTCAGTAGCGTCAGCAGAGTCGGGGTTTGGGAGCTGAGCTTGTTCTGAAATTTCCTCACAACTACCTTCTCTCCCCTCTGCATGTGCGGCATAAGACAAAAACAGTTTCTTTTTTGTTCCTATTTTATTTCTATACCCTCATGGTGAAACGGTGCAATTAACACTGTTCCCACTTGGGGAACAAGAAACTAGCTGGAGCTAGGCACATATCCAGGGAGAAGGCCCAGGTAGCCTGATCTGGGTCCTCTTCAATATCCTTCAGTTTTGCTGGCACCTCCCCTTTCCCCTCCTTCACCCCCCCCGGCTATGTGCCTGACTGTAGCAGACTCTCCATAAAGGCTATCTTGGAAGAGAAGTTCGGTTTCCAGCATCGCGCAGTACTAGCTGGAATCCGAGAACATATCGTGTTGCTTCAGCATGTTAGACAGCCATACTTATGATCGCTCCTCTTCGTCCGACAGTTCAGTGAAAGTTGCATAATGGCTGGGCCTGCAATCCAAAGGCACTTTGGTGCCTTTGGATTGCACTTCAGCACAACATATAAGCTGAAAGTGGGATCACACAAAGTATGAACCACGGTATAGTCAAATCAGAAATGCAGGCAATGGGGAACGCATATAACAGCAGGGACTTCGAGGAGCAGCAAATAGACAGGAGTGCCAAAGGGTTCTGGGGGCTGCATAAACTTCATATAGTCAACACTAACAGTAAATACTGAATAAACAAAATTCCTTGCTACGCCACTGCTTCAGGTGTCTCGACAGGTCCGGAGGGGTCCTGCAGTACACTCCGGGCGTGTGCTGCCGTATCATCGTGGCATGTGTGGTTCTCCATAACTACTGTATCCGGCACCATGTCTCCCTCACAGATCCACCAGGTAAGAAAGACATGTTCTCTGAAGAGTTTATGCATTAATCACCTGGTCGTATCACATGAATGAGGCTGGTGAGGACATTGTTTGCTGTAACTCTGGACTTGAGTTACTTGGGTTCTGCAGAAAGTTCACCCACTTTTCTTGTAGCAAGATTGCAGAGGGGCAGCTAAGCTGAGCTGACTACAGCTTTGGCTATAATCTCTTTTAGAAACTCTCCACTGGCAGAATAGTTTTAGTAACCCATTAAGTGCCACGTTACAAGATTTGTTACGTGACACTTAACAGGTTACCGAAGAAACGGCCGTAACTGCGGAGTAGTGCGCACTGCTGCCGCATGTCACATTATTCATGCAACGTTTTGCGGTGTAACGAGCCTCGGTAATTTCTCTGATTCCGCTCAAATAGTCAGACATTGCCAGGAAGACATAGAATCAAGAATTCGAACGCGAAAAAGGGCAGGGGACTCACACCGACGCGGACAACATCGCATTTCAATGGTTTGTTTATGGGTGACGGCGAGCTTTTTGCCCACACTCCATTGCGCATGCGCAGCGTCGGTGGCGTACGCTAGGGGCACTCCAGTTTGTTTGTAAACATGAGTTGGTGTATATATGAAACGGAACTTTGAGGTAAACCTGCCCTTTCTGTTGGTGGGTAGAATGTTTTGGTTGAGCCATTGAAGCTAGCAAGTGGAAGCGGCTGTTTTAGTGGCCTGCCTTTCTTCTGAAATTGGAGCATCTATAGTATGAGATTGTGAGTTCCTCTGCATAAGAGGATCGGGTGAAGCAGAATATAGAATACCATTCATGGCATGTTGACGGAAAGTCTGCCAGGGGAGCTCAGCCAGCATATTAAGCAAGAGTAGCTAATGCAGCATGTCTACTCTAATTTGAGCCTCCGGACAAATTTGTGAAGCCTATAATTTACTAGCACTGTCCTCAGAAAGTATTTTCTGCAGTTATTATTCAGTTACTGTTGTATTATAGTCATGCTTCCAAATCTTGAGATGTCCCTTTGCTGCTGTGCAAATTACGATTTTCTGAACAGTAGCGGGTGGTGGGTGATTGGGGGCCGAGTGGGCTAAGCGCACACCAGCTCGTAGCATGTGGAGTGAAAGCTTGTGCAGCAGAACCCAGAAATCCTGGCTCCGATACCCACCCCTTTCGTTCTGGATGAGACTCGTACCGGCGTGTGGTCGTTTATCACTACTGCATGGTGCACGCTGAAGACTCCAGGCAAGCAGTTTTACTGAACTGACTAAATTGCTCATCTATACCGTAAGCCAGTGTTGCCCTTCAATGGCAGATCAAAGTCACGCCGTGTAAGCACCAACATCAAATGCACTTCTTTTTTACAGTTGTGGAATCCGATGAGGAGGAGGAGGAGGAGGAGGAAGAAGAAGAAGACAGGCCGAGCACCGCCAGGGACACGCCCGCTGGCACCGTTGTTAGGAGAAACCTTGTTAACGAGGTATTCAAGTGAAAGCTTATGAAAGCACACAGGACATCAGTGGGTGTAGGTGACACCCACTGATCTCCGACGATTTTCTGGATCACGCATCACCACTTCGCGGGTGAAGCCACTGGAAGTTCTCAATAGACCCTTTCCAAAAGCCCGCGCGCGCCGCGCGAAGAATAATGGGAGTCCTTGGCATGCCCCTCCTCCCGCTACCACGTGGCATAGGCGAGCAGGCGCAGGTTACCACGGCAACAACTTTTGAGCAGCCGAGTGTTGCCCCTTTCTTATCCCTCTCCTTTGTACCGGCTCTGTCGTCCGCTGCACCAACGCTTTGTCGAACCTGGTCGAAACCTGCCACAGTTGCGGTGCAAAATAAGTGGATTCGGTGACACTTCAATACGTGAAGGTAAATTACGACGAATAGCATATTCAAATAAGTTTACATGTCGCAATGCCTTTAAGCTGCCGCAGATACGGTACGCCGCCAACGACATACAACTCGGCGGATGGGCCGCACGCCCATCCACATTATAGGCTTCACAAACGCGCTTTTTCGGTGCGCCTCTGCAACTGCGCGCACGTCCCGGCAGCTACCGCCAGCAGCCGTTGCAGCCATCCGCCGAGTTGCGGATGGCTGCAACGGCTGCTGGCGGTAGCTGCCGGGACGTGCACGCAGTTGCAGAAGCGCACCGAAAAAGCGCGTTTGTGAAGCCTATAATTTATTAGAAATTTTTGGAAACTAGCCACTGCAAATGCAGCGGCCAGTTTCCAAGAATACCAAGACACGTTTCAAGCGTGACGGTGATGAAGCTCGAAATGGGTTTTTCCATGGATGTATGCACTAGTCTTTACGGCGCTTCACCCGGCTGACTTTTGCATGGCATAAGATGGCCGATTGAGAACTTCCGGTCGGTTCACCTGCGCGACCGGGAGGAAGAGGCGATCCAGAAAATCGTTGTAGAGATCAGTGGTGACACCAGAAACTTAGCGTAATAAAGAAACAATGTATTGCTGTTCTATACAAGTGCCTTTTTAATCATATTTTGGAACAATTTTTCCATTCTGAAAACATACATTCAGTTTGTAAGCTTTTAGAGCCACCATCTGTTCGTGCAACTCCACAAGCCTATCCAAGCGGGCTGTGATAGCCTGTTGTCCCTCAATGATCTTTTGTGTGGGGTCTTCCTTGATCCCTGCAGACGACGGAAAAAATGTTTGCACGGTTCAAAGCGGTCACACCACTGCATTGTCACATTTTCATTATATAGCTGTGAAACCAGTGCCACGCACCAATTGCATAGCCGCTGTTGGAGATTTGTGTTTGTCCTTTGTCCCCTTCAGAAAATATTTATTGTTTATTATTATCCAGCTTGCCTGCACCCCTGCACTTACTGCATTAACTATGCAGGCCATATCTAACTATAGGAAGCATGCACAAATGATCATCACAAGTTGTTAATGCGAGAACTTGCACCATAAGAGTTATAAGCAGCACAAATTTCTACTGTGTTCCTTTTGACAGTGGAGATTTATCTTTTTTATGGACTTGAACACTCGTTTTAATCAGACACTGCTACATATCTATTCTGGTTCTGCATTAAGTGTTATGTTTGTATTGTTGCATGGTGTGGTCTGCATCTAGCAGCATTTAGGATTGCTACTCACTTTCTTGGCGTGACTTTGGATTGCCCGAAGAGTGGGCCGACATATCACCCACTTCTGGTTGGCCACTCGTGCTCGCTTCTTGGCTATCTAAATAGAAAAGCCAACAGCCTTGAGTACCGAAAAATTTGCTGTTAGGAAATACAGGCTCTGCCTGAAAAAATGCTCACTAACACAGGACTGAGAGATTGTAGGAAGTTGTACCAACTAAGCTTGATTGCTCAACCAGCAACACCTGCACCTGGCGGCCACCGTATTGGTTGACTACCAACCAGGTTGAATGATCGAAAAGTTTGTGATTAGGTAATGTAATTATAACCATTATATGTAATGTTATGATTGCTATGGTAGAAAACCGTAGACCTGCTTGCCCTTATGGTGGTACCTTAAACAAGATCCAGAAATACACTGTACGGATCCAGAAAACAGTGTTTGGGAAGACAGTAAGGTACTGCTTGTCCATACAATGTGGGTCCCCAGTCCAAATCACTTGGATAATCAGCTATTCGATTGATCATTCAAAACTGAAATTTGCGGGGATTTTTTGAAGAGCAGTAATGAAGAGGGACATTGACCATGCAACTAATCAGCCCACGTCATAAACTCACCAAGTGAGGGAACTGGCCTTGCTGAGCTCGGCCTGGCAGGAGTACCTTAAAAATTGGTATTTAAAGATTAGTTCGACCAAGAAAAGTAATAAACATGACACATACTAGGCGGGCACATACAAATTAACTGGCAGTTTGGGTGGATGGCACACATATTTTATATTTTACGATGAAGTGGAACCCTTGCTAACTCACCTGGTGAGGGAACTGGCCCCGCTGAGCTCGGCCTGGCAGGAGTACCTTGAAAATCGGTATTTAAAGATTAGTTTGACCAACAAAAGCAACAAACATGACACGCACATGCTAGACAGCAAATAATGTTTTGACAACATAATTCTAGGCAAACCATTAATGAAGAAAGGTAGTGTTTAATCCAGGCTTGTGCAAACCTACCCGAGAGTGGCAGGGAGAAGGGCACACCCACAACCACCTCGTGAATCGGGGCAACGCCAATGTCAAAGGCGCCTGGGATGCCCTCCACCGACTCCACGTTGAGCAACCCCACGATCCTCTCCTCCATCTCGTTGAGGGGCTCGTCGCCTACGCCGCCTCCAGTGGCACACTGGCTTTTTTTCACGGCTGCACCTGCGTATTGTGTCAGTATTAAATAACGTAGCAGACAAAGCAGGGTGCTGTAAGCGCGACTGCTCGGTCACCGGTTGTCATTGCCTAGCAAAGGCTTTTGGGCAACACATAGGCCTTTCGAACGTGCGTAAGGAGGACCTCAAACTTCGCGACATTTTTCTGTGTCGGACACCAGCTAATACCTCGAGCAAAAATGAAGTGGTTTAACACTGTTGGTTGTCACTACACGCTTGCTAAAACGTCCTTCGTTGCTGACAGAAGCCGGGAACCTTCCGCAGTGCATGACAGTATTAAATAAATGTTCGCAAAATACCGCATCTAGCTAAGTCAGCTCTGCTAGCGCGTCTAATGTCAACAACAGTATTAAAAGCACTAGTTTGAAGGAGTAAAACGTGCTCGTGAGTTGACTCAGCGCTAGCGCCGAACATTTTTCCTTTTACATTAGTACAAAGCATATCGTATCATTTAAGTACGCGAACTCCAAAACTTGAGGAATGACTTACCTCGCTTCTTGTTAATGCTTTTGACGTCGGCCCATTTCTTTTTTACGTCGGCCACTTCCCTCCGGATGCCTGAAACGGCGAACAAATCGCGCGTAATTTGCTCCCAAGCCCGCTGCTTGGCAATCGAGCCATGGGCGCTGTTTCCTCTTCCCTCGATCGCCACTTTTCGCTGCTCGTACCCGTCTACGAGAGCCGACAGCTCGTTGTCCGAGAAATTGGCCTTTCGGCACTTTTTGGCAGGTGGCGGAGACGCCATGAGATCTCAACTACCAGAAGGCTGCAACTACACGTGCAACCAAACAACTACACGTGCAACCAAACGTACTATTGTCGTCAGAATCGTCATAGCAACATACCCCTCTCGCTTGTTCTCGTCGGTTACGAGACACCGGAAGCTTCTCTTTCTCTCGCTCCTTCTGTCGTTCCCTAGTCGTTCCCTAGTTCGCAGCTAAGAAGCATTTCGAGCATACCGATTTCGGCTGATCTTACGAACTTCTTAAGTTACGAACTTCTTAGCTAAGATTTCGTAAGATAAGATGTTTTT
>JAZHYW010010816.1:0-17244 GCA_037355805.1 Ixodes ricinus | reverse complement strand
CTGTGACTGCTCATCGCAAGTGCCCACGGCCCTTCGTCCCACTTGCTTTCCGACGTCAGGCCTTCGAATCGCTCCATTCACTGGCACATCCTGGAATTCGAGCAACCCAACGTATACTAACCCAGCGGTTTGTTTGGCCAGGAATTAATAAGGATGTTCGGAATTGGGCGCGAACCTGCATCAAATGTCAAAAGGCAAAAGTCCATCGGCAAACGTTTGCACCTACGATGTCATTTACGATAGCATCGAAACGAGCAGCCGGGAGGCTGCTCGTTTCGATGCTATTCATATAGACATCGTGGGCCCTCTTCCACCATCTGATGGAAACAGATACATATTGACCTGCATTGATAGATACACTCGCTGGCCGGAAGCGCTCCCTATCCCGGACATCACAGCCCAAACGATTGCAAAGACGTTCGTGTCTGGTTGGGTAGCCCGCTTTGGAGTCCCGTCATCTATCACAACCGATAGAGGCAGACAATTTGAGTCTTCTCTCTTCCGAGAACTTGTGGCACTTCTTGGAACTACCCGGATACGTACGACAGCCTATCATCCCAGCAGCAACGGGATCGTCGAACGTTTTCACCGCACACTCAAAGCGTCGCTCAAAGCTCATGAAGATCGCATCCACTGGAGTACCATACTTTCCATGGTGCTACTCAGTCTCTGTGCCACACACAAGGCGGACATTGACTGTACGCCCGAAGAGCTAGTGTATGGCGGACTCCTTCGTCTCCCGGGAGAGTTCTTCAACTCGAGTCACAACCCTACGAAATATGGTCCTGCCAGCTATGCGACCCAACTTCGGGCCTCGATGCGTGCAATTAGGCCGGTGCCCTCACGGTCCCAACAGCCCCATGCCCCTTATGTGCCTAACGACCTCATGACCTCCAGCCACGTATTTGTTCGTCGTGACACAGTTAGAAAACAATTGGAATGCCCGTATGATCGCCCTTTCCGCGTCATGGACCGTCATGCCAAATATTTTCGTCTCAATATCAATGGACACAATGAAACCGTCTCCGTGGATCGCCTCAAGCCTGCGTTCATCGACAAGAGCCAGTGTACACACATCAATTGTACGGATTGTTTGCCACTATCAAACGGACGACATTCTCACCGTGCCACCCAACCTCATCTCCTCAAGCACACTGTTTCATCCCGAACACCCGTAGTTCAACGTTCTCTACGTTTCAACCTGCCAATCAACCTCATCGAAAATGAAATATCCACCACTCTCGCGCCTCGTAAGGTAAAAACCTCACTACAGCCGCCCATCTGGCACATGGCGCCCAACCGCAAGCAAATCCTACACCGGACCTCCTTGCTAGGGGGAGCCCCTGTAGTGGGTGACCTAACCAGTCCCAGCAGAATACAAGGAAGAGGAGGACGGAGATCAGGAGGAAATGCTCGAGACCCAGGCTGGATACCGGCGTTCGGACATCTCGGACGTACTTTTATTTACGTAGCTTCTTGTATATAGTTCGTCTGCTGTAAATAAATTGAAGGAACCTTCGGTTTCTTCAGACTCTTTCCTTTCCCTGCCGATATCTCACCTTTCTTTTTAAATCATTGCGGTTCGTTTAACATGGAGGACCGTGTGCGTAATCCGGGGAGGATCGGTGGCCGAGCGGGCTAGCCCACACCAGCTCGGAGCACGAGGAGCGAAAGCTCCCGCTGGAGAACCCAGGGATTCAGGGTTCAGTCACCCGCCCGGCGCTTTTCTTTCTTTATTTTTTTTATTTGAAAATCCTGCAAATTTTTGGGGATTTTAGCAGTAAGGAGCACACAAAATAGGTACACACTCGTTCACATTTCATCACATCTACCAGTTTCGATCTGGATGAGCATTGTACCGGCGCGCGGTCGTGTATCACTACTGCGTGGTGCGCGTTAAAGACCCCAGGCTAGCACTCGTACTGCACTGGCTAAATTGCTCCTCCACAGTTGGTACCAATGTCGCCATGATATGCGAGACTAAACTCCTACTGTATAAACAACAAACGACAATTTTGTTTTCGTGTTTCGTGTATTGAGAAAGTTGTAGAAGGTAGTTAGAAATTCTAACTAGATAAAATTAATATATATATATATATATATATATATATATATATATATATATATATATATATATATATATAGTCTTATACAGATTTGTTTAAAAAAGCCGTGAAAGTTACACTTATGCCGCTTGTGGAGGTCAGTTATACGGCCAGGGGGACATATTATAGGGGGCTAATTGTAACGATCAGTCGGCTAATTAATTAAAATTAGTTAATTAACTTTTTCAATTAATGAAAATAGACATATGGTTCCAAATAGTAATTTGCTCAGCGTCATCGAAAACCCCTAAATCAGTCATTTTCAGAAAGACTGAGCGCGTGAGAAGCGTACTAGTGCACTGAAATTACCGCTCGTGGAGCAGGTACAAAGCTAAAGGTTGCGATAAGGCGCCCGCGCTATTTTTCCGTCTCTTATCTAGCCCCAGCCTTGTACCTGCTCCACGAGTGGTAACTTTAGTGCACTACTACGCTTCTCACGCGCTCAAAGTCTTTCTGAAAATGACTGATTTAGGGGTTTTCGATGACGCTGAGCAAGTTTCTAATTGGAACCATATGTCTATTTTCATTAATTAAAAGTTAATTACCAAATTTTAATTCATTAGCCGACTGATCGTTATGATTAGCCCCTATAATAAGTCCCCCTGGCCGCATAACTTATCTCTTTAAGCGGCATAAGCGTAACTTTCACGGCATTTTTTTAACAAATCTGTTAAGCTTAAAAAAAAACACGCTGTAATATGGGTGGTTTTATCTGGATTCAGGCAACGAGTGGCAGTCGTATTTCTTATTTTGCTTCCAAATTTTATGTTTTTTGAAGCATGTTTCAAAAAGGACAATCCTTCCTATTTTAATGTCCTGACATTTTTAGTTTATGAGAGAAAAAAATCTCAAAGAAGCGGGAAAGGACGACGAGGTTTTGACGATTGTCGTGTGTGGCGTTTTTGAATCACTCTCTATCTCAAAGTATTCAAAAGAGAGCGTCTATATTTTTTAGTGTTATATATATAAAAGTAGGTAAAACGACATTATAACTACTATTTATTATTCGTCGCTCCAATCTTTGCAAAAATCCCCAAACATGCCTCCGCGAACAACTGTGACCTAAATTGCGGATTTTTTTTTTTTTGAGTCGGCTATGTTTAGTATTTATAATACCACATGTATAACCTTTCATTGCCTTCCAAATAAAGCAAAGTTTGTGTTTTTATCATTTAAGAGTACTGAGAACTAAATTATGAAACAAAAAGGTTTTCCCTTTTCGTTCAACTTCAGCACGCTGTATTAAAAAAAAAGAACTTAATTTTTTTTGTTTGTATTGCGTTTTCTTCGCACTTTTATTTTACCCAGAATACATTCCGTTACAGTTATTTGAGTTTTAAGCCTCTAAATATGCTAAAAAAGAGCAAGTGCCGCTGGTGGGTTTTGACGATTGTCGTGTGTGGCGTTTTTGAACCACTCTCATTCTCAAAGTATTCAAAAAAGAGCTTCTATATATTTTTATTGTGATCTATATGCAAGTCGGTGAAATGACATTTTACCTACAATTTATTATTCGTCGATTGTAAAAATCTCCGAACATGCCTCCGCGAACAACTGTGACCTAACCTGCGGATTTTTTTTAGTCCACTATGTTTAGTTTTGTTTTTAAAATATTACCACGTGTAGAGCCTTTCATTGCCTTCCACATTATGGAAAGTTTGTGTCTTAATCACTTACGAGTGCTGAGAAATAAATTATGGAACAAGGAATGTTTTCACTTTTTGTTATATTTCAGCATGATGTATAAAAAAAATATTTGTTCGTGTCGCGTTTTTTTTTACATTTTTCTTTTGGCCAGCATACATTCCGTTAGAGGTATATGCACTAGTTTTGAATTTTACGCCTCTAAATGTGCTGAAAACGAGCAAATGCTGATGGCGGATTAATGGGTTATAGCTGTATATTTTATTCGTAATTATAATAATCTAAGGGACGCTTAATAAATAATCATATCAAAGACATTGATGTCGTTAGGCGCACAATAACAAGTTTACAATTCGAAACGTCTAAACACTATAAAATCGCAACTGCCGAAAGTGGGTTTTCAGGCAATTTCCGCCGGTTCCATGATTGGAGAGGCCTGAAGCCTAAACCCTATGCGCTACATAATCTATACCACAATAGAAATATCAAAGTATAATATTGTAAAACATTAGTGTAAAATACACTTCCCATTGAAAACCTAGATTTTTAAATTTCAAAATTTTATATTTTAATGAGAAAATCATGTTGATAACAGAACAGAATCATTTATTAGCATATTCAGAGGCTTAAAACTCAAAAACCAGAGCATATACCTTTAACGGATTGTATTCTGGGTAAATGACGAATGTGAAAAGAGCGCGACGCGTAAAAAAAACAATTAAACATGTTTTTTTATAGCGCGTGCTGAATTTTAACACAAAGTGAAAACCTACTCTGTTTCATAATTTATTTTTTAGTACTCGTACATGATAAAGGCACAAATTTCGCTTAATTTGGAAAGCAATGAAGGTTCTACACGTGGTATTATTTTAAAAGCGATGCTAAACATAGTCGACTAAAAACAAATCCGCAATTTAGGTCACAGTTGTTCGCGGAGGCATGTTTGGGGATTTTCACAAAGAGTGGATCGACGAATAATAAATAGTAGTGTTAATGTAGTTTTACCGACTTGCATATATAAAACAATAAAAAATATAGATGCTCTTTTTGAATACTTTGAGATCGAGAGTGGTTCAATAACGCCACACACGACAATCGTCAAAACCCAGCATCGGCACTTGCTCTTTTTTAGCATATTTAGAGGCTTAAAACTCAAAATGAGTGCAAATACCTCTAAGGGAATGTATTCTGGGTATAAGAAAAGTGCAAAGAAAACGCGACGCCAGAAAAAAAAATAAAGATGTTTTTTGTTTTATTTAGCGTGCTGAAATTGAACGAACAGTGAAAACCTTCTTTGTTTCATAATTTATTTCTAAGTAGTCGTACATAGTCGTATATACACACACACACACACACACACACACACACATATACACACACACATATATATATATATATATATATATATATATATATATATATATATATATATATATATATATATATATATATATATATATATATGTATAACCTGTCGCAATGCTTTCCAATTTGTTTTCAAGCAATAAAAAACACAAAGCTATTGTCGAGCGAGAATATAGAATATTTAGATATCTAGACTCATAACGACACTCCCCGTGATTTAATTTCGTGCTTGAAAATTTAACGCAGCCCAAACGTAAAAAAAAAAAAAATCGAATATTTTTTTGTTGAAACCATTTTTAGCGGAGTTCCAACCAGAGGTTCTCCTCTTTTGAGTCGTACGCTTAAATATCAGTTGCGAAACTGCTTGCCACTTTTAACTCAATAACATAAAATGCTAATTCTCCTCTAAATCTCAAAATATAAATGTTCTTGAATAAGCGTTCAATGGAAGCTACATAAGAAAGGAAGATAGAGCACGGGAAGCAAGATTTAATTGTTAACAGGTATTTTAAATATATGTTTCATTTAAGCCTTCCGTGTAGTTCATTTTTCATTTTCGTTTGTTTACCCTCAGGGCATAGACTATTACAAGGGTGCAATGGGGAACAATGAGTCGCTATTGCATTGACACCTGCAAAACATGAAGAAAAAACAGCAGGTAAAACAGCAGGAAAAATAGCAGCTGTTGATCTTCAGCAGGATCAACAAAATCAGGTAAGAAAACTAATTCACGAAAAAGAAAAAAGCACTGCCAGTAATTGAAAGACGATGGATGCCGGAAGGTGGTTTTATTCGAGGGATGTGCGCGGTATAAGGAATAGTAAAAAATATGAATGCTAACTTTATCCTGATGATCGTCTCTCGATGAAAGACAGTAAGGAAGTTCCAAGAACCTGTCTCCCGCAGCTGAGTTAGTGTTGTAAACAGTACTACGTATTTTGTAAACAGTGATACGTATACATATTGTTTCAATAAACTACATTACCTGAGCCTTACCTAATATTAAGAGTACATTCAGCGCAATGTTCGAACGACTCAATAAAGTGAAAAGCGTCATTCCTGTTACATATAGCTCGTTGCGCGTACCTGTGGTGGGTGGCTGCACTTTAGAACTGAACTAATGCTCTCCACTCTTGCCAGGGTTGGTTTTAAAACAATCTTGCGAATAACCGGGTATGTTTCAGCGTTTATTTTTCAAGTCCCACAATTGCATTTTTTTTTTTGACAGGGAAGCTTTTTGAACGTTTATTGATTATCCATAGTTCCTGAGAGAATGAGAAGAGCAGGGCGTGTCTTTCCAAGCGTCCGGCCTCCAAGCGTGCGCTCTATGCCTTCTGGCCTTCTTTGGCTACGCACTCGGGCTGCACCAGACGCTGAGGTGTGGTCGAAGGTAGAGATGCTCGCGCCAGAGGTTGCAGACAACTAAAACCCCTACCCTGCCGCTCTCACCTAGTCAGTGACTATATAGTAACGTACAAGTTGTTACTTATCATTGACGTTGCATAATGCATAAGATCAATTTCTACGTTTGGTTACAACTTGGACAAGTGTGGACCGCACAAAAAGAATATATATAATTAATGAATTTTACAAATATGTGCATTAGGTTTTTTTGTTTTTTTTTTGTCAGTGCAAACTTTAATATGTGTAAGGTGGTGAAGTAAGAGGAGCCATGAGTGTATTTTGTTTTCAGCCAGGCTACCTTGAATGTTACTCAGGGTTTGGTCTGTCTCGAAAAAGCCACGTGGGTTATAAGAGATAACGTGTAAAAAGTGATTTCAACTGAAAAAAAAATAAACATATTAATTATGTCTTTTACACAAGATATATAAAAATAAAAAAATAAAAACCCTCGGTGTGTTTTTGAATAGACCCTTTCCGAAATTGCTCTTGGCAACAATGAGCCGCTGCCTTGACGGCGCTCGGAAGTGCGGCTGGCCACTATGATCGGACAAGGCGCTGCCATTATGTGGTATGCGCCCGCGATCGCGAGCTCCACCGCCGCGGGTCCTGATTGGTTATCGTGGACCAGGACCGAATGTACAGTTCAAGTTTGTGACTGAGTTTACGAGGAAGTACCTTCGCACGAAACGGAGACTGTTTTCGTTGCTTCGCTTTTACATCGCGACTGAGACAGGCCGTCGCATTTTTGTTGACGACGCTGTCCACATCGGCGATGGAGTCGCTTTTGCGTCTTCGTTGGCGATGCGGTTTACATCGACGATTGAGTTGCTTGTCATGCGATCGCTTCCGACGTTTGGATGATCGCGTCCCTTATCGCGTCTTCGGCAGCTCAGTATAAAGAACGTTTGCTTTGGCGGCAGTGGCGGTCTTCGACACGACGCTCTCCTCTTGCGCCTTTCGGCTAAGTTGAAAGCAAATACTGTTAACTCTATTTTCGCGGCTTCAATATTTCGGAAATTTTACGAAGTGTGGGTTAGGGAATATTTGACGTACACAATATTTCGCGATTTGGAGGGGTACGCCTAATATTCCTTACCATAGGTGAATTTGTTTTTAATCTATTCTTTGCGATATTCTTTGAAGTCCCGAAATTCTCGAAAAATAGGTCTTCGCGAAAATTAAGTTGTTTACAGTGTGGTTGGAACAACTTGTTGCACCGAGAAGTGGTGGCTACCAGCAACGTTCGAGAGGTAGCCAGTCTGTCTGAACTGCTTCAGCCTATAGCCGTGTATCTTTCGTGTGATGTTTTACCCCCTGACGTTTTGTAACGATTTCCCGGTTGCTTCGAACAACGGATCACCCGGGAAGGAAGAGAATGTTACACCTGGAAGAAGACAGTACCCGAATTTCAAATTTGCCACACGCCACACCCGAATAAAGTATCCAAGGGGAGAGCTGTGCGCGTGTGCTCGTAGCTATGATAGTTATTATTACTGACGCGCGCTATCACAATGAATCCTTGTGCACGCGCGCATATCCTGACTTACCGCTCATTCACACTGGAAGCGGATCCGCGTTCGCAAAGCGGTTGCGAACGCGGTTGTATAAAGATCCTGTACAATTTCACGCGCATTTCATGACATCAACTAGGCGTGAACTTGTACTGAACCTTTATACAACCGCGTTCGCAACCGCTTTGCGAACGCGAATGCGCTTCCAGTGTGAATGAGCGGTAAAGGGGCCATGAACGATATCGGGTTGCAATGTTCATGGCTTTGAAGAGGCGTACTGTTATAGTCGGGACCAAGTATACTCGCACGGACCGCCACTGATTCAGAAGCTTCTTGGTCGCGGTGAAATTGCGAAAATAAAAGGGGATTATGTCTTTCGCCTTCGCAAAGCTTTGACAGGTGCTACGGTGGCTCTACAGAGTGCTGACCTCTGCGACCGTATACCACATAATGGCGGCCGTGGCCCCGCCGGAGCGGCGCACGTGACCACTCCCAGCGAGTTCGCATAGTTTGAAATCGGCGCCGCTAGATGGCGCGGCAATGCTAAAAGGGTCTATTATATTGCAAAATGTTCCTAAATGTCTTCGCTCCTGCGATTTGAAATATGGTGTGAGGCTATTCCATGTTTTACACGTCTTTTTAAGATTCTAAACAAGACGGTATAAGTGCTTTAGAGTTTGTTAAATATTTATACTACAATTAATTGGATAACCTTTTTCTTTTTCAGCAATTTACGAGGGACGAGGAGAGGGAGGACGGCTCGTCGACTCCCGATGGGAGTACCTCGGACAAACAGGCGTGATGTAATAAAGCATAGTTTTTTTTAATGTTTTTAATGTCTAATAAAGAATGAGGTAAAAGTTTAAGTGAACTGCTCTCCTAGCTGCCGTTAATTACATCGAGCCGTCGGCATATTCAGGCGTAATTAGTCGTATCTTTCACTACACCGGCTTTGAGTAATAATTAATGCCTCACAATGTGTCGTGAAAGATGCATCAGACAAAGTGTTCGTGCGCTAAAAGCCCCCTGTTCAAGTATCGTAAGTTGTTCCTGGAAGTTCGCGATTTTTTTTTAAAGGTCAGCGGTAATTTGTTTTTAGGATAATTTGAACGTTTTAATTTATTCACAATCTTAACTTTAAACGTATCGACTTTTTTTTTCCTTTTGTGCGACAAGTAGCAGGTAAACTATCGGCTACGACGTGCGGGCTAGTATTATGGCATATTGCATGAAACGCATTTTCTAGTGAAGCGCGTTTATCGTCCTGTTCTGCCCACGTATCGAAAGCGGCCGCGAGGTGGCTACAAACGACGTCACCAACGCCGTAGTGTGTCGGACGTCGGGGTCCTGGTGGGTGGTCGTAGAAGTTCCGTCAGAAAGCAGGAGCAAACGCTGAGCGTCGCCATCGTCAGGAGGCGTCCCAACTGCCGGCTACCGATGATTCCGCGGACTGTCAAGCTCCAAAGTGATTGCGGTGGAACAGGACGTCTGCCACAACCAATACGGCGGCTTCCTCGACCGCCAGAATCTCGGCCTGCGACAGCATGACACTCGTACGACGTCGTCAAACAGAAATAAAAAAAACACTTTTTTTTTTGACGTGGTAAAGGCACGAGTCAGAGTCGCGTTCCAGGCACCATACCGAGAGCTTAGTTAAAGGGGCACTGACACCCCAAGGGTCGTATTTTTTGTTTTATTGTCTAAAACGGTGCACGTTGTAGTCATAGACACGCAAAAAAAAACACATCGCAAAAAAAGTTTTGTTACGCGCGCGCGCGCCTTTTTATTTTTGGCGTTTTCCTCTCCCGCTTTTCGCCTCCTTGCTTCTTTTGATTCGTGACGTCAAGAATCATGAAATTTAGAAGCTTTGAAGGCGACAATTTCTATAACATTTAATAACGGCAATCGTAAAACATGTTTTTTAACGCAATTGCGAACGCACTACGGTCCTTTTTTTTTAAATACCGAAAATCGAAGTCCCTTGTGGTGCCGCCTCCTGGATTTGTATCCTCCCACGGAAAAGCAGGCGACACCGCTCAAAACCGGTCCACCGGCGCTCGCTTTTTTCCTCCTCGCTCTGGGTCGCGATGGCGACTGCACGGAGTTGTGAGAGAAAGTGGACTCTCAGGACTCCGCAATATTTGACGTCAACGCACCGGCGCGGATCGCGCGGGAACTTCGAATTCGGCATTTGGAAATTGTTTTTTTACTTCACAAATACTGAATTCCCAAGTTTCGAATTTTGAGGGTAATGTCTCGGCATCGTTTTCAATCGTTTCGGATAATAATAAAAAATATGATTTTGATGTGTCAGTGCAAACGCTAGTGTCGCCATTAAGAGAGGCAGTGCGTAGTGAGTGAGCGTAGTGAGCAAATCGGATCGCGACGTTAGGCGATAAGAACGCAGAGGAACGGATACCGAAGTAAGGAACGTGGACGTTAAAAGCCACGTGCGGCGTTACTTAAAGGGACACTGACAGGGTATTTATGCTCCCCGAAGTTTTTACAGCGAAGCTGTATAGACCAACACGCGGCCCTGACGTCACGCAGCGGCGGTGGCGCTGTCGACGGCACTGCGCATGCGCAGACGCTTCACTTCACTCGAATTCGGTTTCTGCGCATGCGCAGTGCCCACACCTCGTGTGGGCAAACGCGGGCTTGTTTGTAAACAGCGTGTCGGTCTATACCTCCACCCCGCCATGGTTTCTTTCGTGTCGTTGTCAACAAAAATCTCCAAGGCCATACAGCATAGAGCGCAGTATTCGTTCCATTAAAGAAAGAAAAAAATCACAAAACAAGCATCAAATTGCATGATGAATGATAAGGCACCTGCGAACAATGCGAAGCATGAGCATGCGTTTCCCGGTACAGATTACGGTTGCAGCTGCTCTGCAAAGGTGTTGGCGTCATTCGAAGCCCTCGTGTGACACGTTATGCGAAGTGACTGGATACACCGAAATAGTGTGTGCGAAGCGAGACAACAACCGTGCGGCAGGCGTCACAATCTACACAAGGAATGAAGCTTGTGTCAGCCCTATGAAGTCCAATAGACCTATTGCAGTATTACTACAGTGTACTAGAATACTTGGGTAGTGTTGGGACCGGAGGGGCTCGCCTGAAGCGCGTGGTATTGATCGCGACAGGTGTCGACACCGGCGCGTTATCCGGAAGGTGTGCGCATGCGCGGCTGCACGCGCGAAAATATGAATCTTTGGTGCCGCTTTGGTGGAGTGCACATAGAATTTATGATACAGCTACGACCTGCCAGCGGTCGTTCCGCGGCATCAATTGCGCTGCGGCACGATCGTTAGCAACATGATGCTTCAATGTATTGGACGGTACAAGCTACATTACCCTTCCTTTACATAAAAACAATTGCGACTTTAAAGAAGCGGATTGCAAGTTGTTTCAGCGTAGAATTAGCTGCGACTTTCGGTTTGTCGGATGGTGAGCATTTTAAAGGAAATGCCCATTTCCTTGGTCGCAAAGGCCGAACATTAGATATTTGAAAGGGATATCTAAAACTCGGAAGCAGTTTTTTTTTCCTATCTTATTTTATAATGGAACGAAACGGCACATACTAAAGTCCGAGATTGTTTTAGTATGTTTTTAATACCCCAGGTTAACTTCTCTGTCTTCTTTTCTGCCCGTCTTCTTTTTCTTGACATTAATCAGCTCGCTTCACTTGTCACTCATTCTTGTGTTCATTTATGCGACGAACCACCCAAGCGACTGTCGCAAAGGGGTGAGAATCTTTTATTTCTTCACGGCTACCACGATCATCCGAGGACCACCCGACGTTCACTTGTAAGAAATGGCTTATAAGACGTGACAATTTTTATCACGCGTCTTAACATTGAACTTAAGTAAAAAAAAAAAAAACTGAGACAACGTGGGCTGAACAAGTAATGCTTTATAAGATTCAAAGAAGAAAACAAGCAACTATTTCACATCATTTAGACCAGGAAACAACAGCACACGTAATTAAGGCAAGGTAAAAGTTGCAATAGTTTACAGCACGGCATTGAAATACATGGTTACAATGTGCGGCGCATACATGGTTACAATGTGCAGCACATACATGGCCCTGAAGGTATACTTGGCATGCCACATCAGGTAAGTTGTCGAAACAAATGAACACCGCCCTTTCGATGCTGATCTTGTTAGACTTCGGCTCAAGAGCAGTCTCCAAATAAGCAACACCGTCGAAGTTGCTGAACTTGTGAACAGCCCAGTAGAGAGTTGGCATAGTCAGGGAGCCTAGTGCGTCGCGATCGATGCCTTGTGGGATCACGGCAGGAGCTTCGCTGTTCACCACTGGTGACAACGGGTCAGTTTCCCGAGCGAGCCCCGAACGCTTTGCAACGATGGGCTCTGGTGAACTTGCCTTCCGCTTCCTTTCCTCTCGTCCTGCAGGAAGGTCATCACTCAGGTCCTGGGGTACACTTGGCAGCAGAGTCGGTACCGCGTCTGGCGTAAGCGCTGGGTGTCCACGAGGGATTCTCACTTCCTTTCCGCCGATGATGTGGACGTAGTCTCGAAGGATGAAGCGGGGCTTGAAGTGCAGCTCGCAGACAGCGCTTGTTTCTTCAAGACGCTTGTCCGATCGCTGCAGATTCTTCTCCCAAAGATCTCTTTTGGCTCTGTCCTTTGGAACGCCGAAAAGGGACGCCGTTTTCACTCCTTTCACTCGGATGAGGCCCGTTTTGCAACCAGGTGCAGAGCAAGAGTTCTGTCGCTGTTTCGCCGGCGGCATTTCGGCACTACCCTTACGCGTTCACCATCCGCAAAATCAGAACACAAGATTCAAAGCATATTACGATCGAACACACGGAACTATAAAGTCGTGGTCCCGACACGCGCACCGCTCGAAGTGAAAAACACACGGAACTATACTCTGTTTCACCTTGTGTCGAACCGCAGGAAAGGCTACAAGCGCGAGCTCCTTGCTCTAGGGCACATCTCGACGGCACAAGCTCTCGTGCACCAAGGGCAGCTGCCAACGCTATGAGCTCGCGCTTCTAGCCTTCGCTGCGGTACAACATAAGCTGAAACGGAGTGTATAAAATCGTGGTACCGACACGTGCACCGCTCAAAGTAAAAAGAAACAAAAGGCGGGCTGCGCGATTTTTTCCGGATAACTCGACTACAGCGCCGCCACGAACTGTCAATACACGCGCCCTCACGAGCTCCCGTTGCCGAGCCGCTCCGGTCCCAACACTACCCAAGTATTCTAGTACACTGTAGTATACCAATAGACCATATTGCTATATTACCCAAGCATCAAGGAGAATGCAGGGATTGGTGTTCCACGCGCCGCACGTGCTGCGCCTCAGCAGTAGTAACTTTTCTGAAGCAAATACCTAAAACAAATGGCATCTTGCACGCGCGTTCGTCAACGCTTTATTTTAGGTTATTTACTTCGAATCTTTTATACGGGGAAGGCGTGCGCGTGTGGCGCGTGGAACACCAATCCCTGCATTCTCCTTGATGCTTGGGTAGTACTGCAATAGGTCTATTTGACCAAGTCGAATGCGGGGATGTGTTTTCCGTGAAAGCTAGCGATGGCACCGTAATTTTAACGGCCTACATCTCACCGAATACACCCGAATCGCACACCGAGTGCTTCATGCGAACGGACCTCTCCTCACTGTCCATGGATCAAGTCACAGTGGTAATCATTGCCGGAGACTTTAATGTGGACATTTCGAAACCGCAAAACAAGTGGTTCATCCAATTCGTCACGGAAGAGTTTTTACTCATGTGCTTCCCGACGTAACTCAACCAACTACCATTCATGGATCATGCATTGCTCTAACTTTAGCTAAGAATCTCTCTACAGTGAGAACGGAAAATCTTAGCCTGTATCGCTCTGATCATAAAGCAGTTGTGAATGTCGTTACAAAGTAAATAAAGAGTGTGCGCCACGTCGCATTGGGTAAATTGTTGTAGGTGTCGTGACGGCTTTGCTGACTGGCCAACCACCTTCAGAGAGTGAAATGGCCCTACAATATTTAGCTGAATATAACCTATAAGAACCCAACTACCCGGAACATAATTTGCGGCTCAAAATTCGATTTCTATCTGCCCGAAAACAGCCGGTCTAGGTTCGGCCGGCTTCAATCGCGCTCACTCTCGCGTTCCATGGTCACAGGGCTTTCAAACTATGCGAGCTAAATATGTTCGAGGTTGTGGGTCATCTAAATCGCACATTCCATATTAAAAATATAAATGAATATGAACCCCATTTTTCTGGCCTTCAGGGCCCGTTTGCTCGAAGCGCGGTTAAGCGCTAACCGTGGCTAAAGTTAGGCGCAGTACCTAGGAGAGGGATTTTTAAATCACGTGACTGGTTTCGGTTTTGGTTTCGGACACTTAAGTTTTAGAGCCCCTGAAAATAGAAGAGGTTGACATCCGAAGTAGTGTTATTTACTCTTTGCCCCGGTGTGCGTGAACGCGAAAATATCACGTGAAAGTCGAGTTGATCACAGCTATGATATAACAGACTTCTCCGTTTCCGTGGTCGTTAGGGAGATCCCTAATCGCAGTCTAGGATGGACTCAACGGAAACGCAGCGCATGAGAAGGGCTCCTTATGCGCTTCGCTTTTGTCTTTGCAGAAAATGTCTGAAGCTTTCTCGCTCCGCAAGAATTAACCTTTAAAAGAAGTATGCAATCCTCCATAAAAAAAGCTAAAAAAAACTGATATGAGATTGTTTTAAGCGGTGCTACAAACTTGCTATTGGTACCTTCTACCAAACTTCGCTCACTATAGTCCTTTATTCAATTGTAGTCTATCGGTTAGCTAATTATACTCGGGGACAACTTTGGCCGCGACGTCGAAGCTACAGAGCTAAAGCACGCAGTTTCACTGCGCAGCTGAATACAGTTCAACCAAAATATTTTGCTGGGTGTAACTTAACGAATCAAAAATATGAAATTCTTATTTTTACCTTCGATTTCACCATGTTGCTATAATATTATCCAGGATGTGCCCAAGTTATAGTGTTTTTTGTTTTGTTTTAGCTCTTTCGGATATTTAAGGTTTAAGTTCGCCACACGTTTTCTGGTTTCCTGCAAAACACACAAGGCGTCTTTCTCGTGTGCGGGTATCATCAGTATGGTGTGTCGTCGATACCTTCTGTGAACTTGGCCCTTTTTTCGCCCAGCATGATTTTCACGAAGTTTGGCAACCAAACGTTGTCAAAGACAAACCAAGCTAGTGGTGTGGAACGCGTATGCACAAGTGACAAAGAGCGAACCGGGACTCTCCATTGTTTCCGCATACCGATTACTTAGTGAGCTCAGCGGCGTAAGCGAGCAGCAGGTGTAGGGATTGAGCCGAAAATTCCTGGGTTCTGCAGCAGGAGCTTGCGTTATACGGGTTTGCGCCTCCCCTCCCCCCCCCATCCTTTTCGAAATTAACGGTAACTGAAGGCAATTCAGATGGATCGGGCCCCCTTTGCATCGCCTTCTCATTCGCTTCTCATGGTATGCATGACAGTGAGCAGGAAGTGGGACGGACATGGGGAGTTCGTTTTCGGCTTTCGACGAGAGCGGACGGAGGAAAATTGGCTCCTACAACGGCGCGTTATCGGCTCCCTTGAGCTGAGGAAGTGGCGATGCCGCAGTAGGCGGCATTGCTACTTCCTCAGCTCTTTTTCTAACGGACCAAAAGACCCCCGTGTGTCACACTGGCACACTTCCGATTTTCCTGGTGTCATCAACCGGATGTGGGGTTCAACCCACGATTTAAGTGGGCTATCTAAAAGATAGCCCACTTACCTTGTTGATGCTTTTAACGTTCTCACGGTTAGGTTTTCAAAAAAATATCTTGCGACTGTGATTAGAAAAAAAGCTTTCGAGAGACCTTGTGGATGCTCTTTTTCCAACGCCAATCAATGTTATCATGCTCAGTGATAGTCCAGGCCAAGACGTACTGTCCCGCGTAAAAATGATGAGCATCTTACCAGCAGCCAAAACCTTCTTTTTTTTTTTAACTTGCTCTGGTCTGTGTGTCCGACTAAAACGTGGCTGAATGAAGAACGTATTTATGTCCCCTGGACAGTGAACTGTTTGTTGTGCAAACTACCAGGAAGAGTGGAGCATTCTTTATTGACTGCTGGGACGCGATCTTCCTTTGGCACGTCTTGAAGCGCACTCTACGGAAATACATTGTTATCTCACCGCATTCAATAATGTTTCTACCTACTGAGGCGAACGACAATGCTCATTATGAACTAATTATGCTGTTCGGTTTGTATGCCCTATTGAAAAAGATTTGGAATTTTATTTTACTACCGGAATTTTATTTCCAGTAAAAGTTCTCTTAGTGGATTATGGGACTCTTTTCACTTCCGGTAAAGCCGGAATTTACCGGAAGTCACCGGTTTCTTTACCGGAATTTTATTATTAGTAAAAATCTATTTTAGTGGATTATGAGAATCTTTCACTTCAGGTAAAGCCGATACTTACCGGAAGTCACCGGATTTTCCTGTATTCACCAGAAATTACCGAAAGTCACCGGATTCGCCGCAATTCACCGAAACTTACCGTGTTTTTATTTTATTTTATTTGTTTGACATCAACGGAAGGCGCTTAGGAAGAAGCCTGTGAACCGCGGGTGGTGTATGTTTACCAGATGCTGGATGATTCGGTAACAATTAAAACGGTTCGTCCATATAGACCTGAAAGTTCTATGTCTTTATTTCACAAGGTCGATACCAGTGAAAAAATTAGCACACCTGCAGACAAAAGCAGTCAGACTAAATATGAACAACCGAGTTCTTTGTTGCAAAAAATATCTTTCAAGGTACTCACAATGCCGTTGGGTAAATTTTGAGATATGCGGTAGTTCAACTAATAAAACCGAGCAGGTGCACCACACGCACACGCACACACACACACACACACTGTCAGTAGCATGTTTAGCGAAAACCATGGAGGCGCACGAACATCCGCCGCCGTTGGGAATAAATCATGGGTACAGTCACGGTCTCGTCACTAATGCCGTCGCCGCGGGTGCATCACGCGGACACATACACACTGTCAGTAGCACGCTTGGCGAAAACCACGAACGCGCGGAACGAACATCCGCCGCCGTTCAGAAATCACGGGCACAGTCACGGCGTCTCCGGCGTCTTTTTCCTCGCTGGATGCTTCTGAAGCAGGACGGACAAAGAGGCGTAAGAAACAGGTCACTGAAAGATATTTTCT
>JAZHYW010010812.1:0-24914 GCA_037355805.1 Ixodes ricinus | reverse complement strand
TTAAGAGCACGTTCATACACTCAAGAACATCTGTGCATCTACTTTCCTCAAAGCACTTGGAAGAACCAATCGCTGAAATCTACGAAGTGAGCTCAGCGAAAGACGCGGCTTCGTCATTTGTCGCGGTCCTGACGCGTGTCACGAATACCTGCATATCTTTTCCATGTATCCGAACGACGAGTATACCGCGTGTGTAGACCGGTCCGAAACGCAGCGTTTTGCACGTTCCCTTTATATGTCTATTTTGTTCTATCCACTTATCGCGTTCACGCCGACTTCCTCACTCATTTTGACCCGGTCCAGTGACGGCTGTTTTTTCTTCGCACTCGTTCTTCTATTTGCTTATTATTTATCTAGCCTTTATGGCGTTTGTTTTTTGCCATTACTACGTTGAGACTGCGCTATCGCTTCACTTTCTTGTTCTTCTTCATGCCTTCCAGCCTTTCGTTCTCTTTTCACAACTACGTAGCTCTTTCTCCAGAGCACTGCAAGACCCGTGTGACCAAAGAATTAAAGACGCGCTAGATCTGTACTTTTTAGATGGCAACATTCTCGGCGACGTCGACGCACATGTATGTAAGATATATGGCGGCGTATTGCAACATACATAGCTCGAGCAAGAGGCCATGTTGTCCCGTAAAGGGTGTTTCGTTTTGCTTGTGGTTTCAACCTCTTGTTATAGACGGTGCGCAATTTTGAGAAGGAGTTGGTAAATGGCCAAAGTAATTTCGCGGCTGGGCACGAAAAAGACGCCACGGAGGCTGAACTTTTCAAAACTGCATAAAACAAAATTTCAGGATTTTTTTTTCTCACGAACTGCGATGTAAAAGATGTCAAAATGAAAATTATTTTTCAAGATTACATTTGTGTGGTGCAGCATCTCTGCCCCGTGATAACTTCAGCCAAGCAGTTCAGCGAACGTAGTGAAAAATGGCGATGGAAAACGCGACAACTGTGATCTGTTAGAACCGAGAAAATGGCATTTCGTTTCTCCTACGGATTTACAGCAGCGTTCCTCGCTTTTCAAACCACAAAAAAAAAAAACTTTAAGAAATGACATTGAACCCAGGGCTAAACGTTTCTACGTCAAAGTATTAAGTCATGTCTGGTTAATATGGACCCTGATAATATAGATACCCCGCTATATGAACACCATTTTCGGGGACAAACTGGGAAAATACATGCATTTTTGTCACGTTAATATGGACAACTCACATTATGGACGATTTACTGAAGGAACGGAAGCGTCCACATTAACGAGACATCACTGTACCACATAAGCAATAACACGCGATCCTGTCACGCCAAGCTCGTAAAACATCCAGTGTGTTTACTTTCCCGTAAAGTATTCTAAGGGCCAATCCCTGCGATCTACCAAGATAGCTAAAAAATATTTACAGGTCGAACATACGTTTACAAATAAAAAATAAAGTGTGCGATGTGACATTGAGCACTGTTTGAGCGTGTGAAACGTCACGACGCACACTTTATTTCAGGCCTAAACACAGTTTCTGCGGGTTCGATTTCTGCCGAGTTCTCTAAATATATCGCAGTGACTGCGTCCCAGCTGCTCTGATTGAAAGTAGAAACACGTACATTGTTAAAGGTGTATAATTCACGATTTGTACGACTCTGCACTTCAACTCGTGGGCACGTTTTCGCCATTTTTTTCCTTAAGGAGGATTCACTCGCTTGTCACTCAATGGGCGAATTTCGCAACACAAATCTGAGCTTCAGAAATGCAGGAGAGTATTAATTATTTTGGAGGTTAATTATAAAGAAGTAATGAAGGTCGCAAGGCCTTTAATGGTTCCCTCAAAGCGCTGCAGATTTTTAATAAAATTAAGAAATATGACCGTTTTAACTGTTTTCAGCGCGTTTTTAGACATTTTTTTAAATCAAAATATTTAAGAGACAAATATGACAAAACTTTTGGCCGTACGTACTAGTGGTGCCTCTAATCTTAATTTTTAAGACCATGACGAGAAAACTAAATATGATTTTATTTTTGTATTTGTGTAAATAACTCACCCTGTTAATTTTATTCTTATGGTGTTAAACCAGATGGCGACACTAGAACTAAATGCATCTAACCGGAAATGGTCTTGTTTTTCTCTCAAGCTCGAATTCGACCGCTATGGCTAGTGGCTCGGGGATCGGCAGCATGTGTAGCGAAAGCTCGGGTGCAAAGCCCACTGATCGTGAATTTAATCCCCCACCCCTGGCCGTTTCAATCCGGATGAGCGTCGTACCGGCGTGCGGTCATGTATCACTATCGCGTGATGCACGTCAAAGATGTCAGACTAGCACCGATATACTGCACTGGCTTTCATACCCAATGAAGACACCAGGCGCTTTCGGGGCTGACTAACTTTCCGCAGTCTAAACATACACACAACAGAATTACAATTGACGGCTCCGTTGGTCTCCACTTTTTGAACATTGCAAAAAAAAAAACTAACGTGCCCATTAGCGACCGACCCGAGGCTCTGGAACTCTGTCGCGAAGCTGCAACACACCTGCGATCAAATAAGACTTATTCTTTTTGATGCTTCAATGTACATTATCACTGCCGCACATTATATCGCACTGCATCATCATTATCACCCCTTGACGGGACCCAAAGGCATTCATTGTACGGGTTGCATGCCTCTCTGGGACTCCTGTGCTTACGAGAAAAAATAAATACATACCTACCTACAAACGAATATTTTGGTTTTATGCATTACATCAGTGAGAGCGGTCGTGTTCCTTGATGACACGGGGAAAAGATCGAGTTTTGGAAGAGCTGCCGAAACTAGATTTTGACGAACAGTAAGAATAAATGCCATGCATAATAGGGTGTTTAAATTCATATGCACACAGTGGCGTTTTAGTGCCTTTGACTGCGCTGCACCGAGAAACGGGAGCTAGTCACCGGCACATTTATGCTTTGTATGAAGAGTGGAATTCAATTCAAGGAGTAGCTTGGCACGAGACATACGAAGCAGTCGAACACCCTCAAACGCTCTCAAACACAACTGTGTTTATGGGCCTTTAGAAGAGCGTTACCTCTGTCTACCGCGGCCACGAGGCTCCTGGTGCGCGTTGCAGAGCATGCTTTGAAGTATAACAGCGCGAGCTCCGGGTTGCACTGCCGCTCTGGGCGGTTACGAGATCGCAATGTTGATGCCCAAGACCAACGAGAGTGACCAATAGAAACAAGCAACACCGACAGGCCTCAAGCCACAGCCTCCTCTATACTCTATACTGACAAAGCCTGGCAGACCGTCAGGTGACAAGGCCGCCGAAAGTGGAAAGGTAGAGCGGCAGACAAAAGTCATTTAAAGGGCGCCCCGCTGCGGCGAGACGCCGAAACACACTTGTCCCAAGCGATGGAATATCCGCTCGTGCTCCACGCGTTCCTCGGGCTAGCGCTTCTTTTCTCGTCGGGTTTGAAAACCAAGTTTCGGGTCCTCGCCGCTGCAAAAGCTGTCTGCTGAATACCAGACTCCCCGAGAAATGCTCTGTGCTACCATATCCTCGCGCTCCATATCTGCGACCGTGCACTCTATGGCTCCGTCATGAAACTGCAAGACTTTGTGAGTATAGAGGAGGCTATAGTCAGGCAAATGAAGCACGCGCGCGAATGTATCTTTGGCAGGTTGGCAATTGCTCGTGCGTAGTTTATAAGCGCAGAGAGACAACAAGCCTGTCAAATATACCTTTGCGTGTGTGCATCATTTGTGTTTGTGTGTATGTTTATATATACACATAAACACAAATGTCTGTCTCAACTGGTGACTCGGGCTGTGTCCTTCTCGTTCTAGTGTCTCGTCCTTGGCGCTTCAGTATTTAAAATGGTCCCTTGTCTCTCAGCTCTAGATGAGCAGTCTAGCATTAATAAGAGCGACGTAGTCTTTTGAGCATTATATAAACATATACAACTTCCCGTATATCAAAACTACGGTGCCCAATTTCACATCAGCGTCACTGTATATCTAGGAAGTCGATCGTATACCGTGGAATGTCCGCGATGAACTCCCGAGCCGTCGTCATTAACATATTGCATTTCCTTAAGCACTGAATTTCAATAAGCTTTATTTAAAGGGCTTTCGGGCAAGGGTAATCGATTAGGCGCATAGAGCGATCTCAAAGCCGAGCTGTGATGTTTGTACTGAAGGATGCTAAACTGAACCCAAGTATAAGTCATTTGTCGCGCGAAATTAACGCACAATATCTTTAGATGCGACTGAACACTTCCTGTTTAAATTTAATTCCGGATATATATATATATATATATATATATATATATATATATATATATGTGTGTGTGTGTGTGTGTGTGTGTGTGTGTGTGTGTGTGTGTGTGTGTGTGTAAGGTATGTCATATTTGATAAACTACTGATATATTATAATATATGCAGTATATAACGTGAGTTCTCCTCGTACCGTTTGCGAGTAGAACGAGTTTCCCCGCAGAATGATGGAAATTATCTCTTTTGGCTACATTTTCTAGTGCAACTGATCATCTTTTCTTCGTTAGAATGGACTCCAACGACTAAACCGCTTGCTCGTTTTACTGGATGCTTATGTGTACTTACCTGCTATGCTGACCCTTTTGTTGTCTCACCTACAACATGTCTTGGCCTTCAAAAGTTGACCGGCAGTATCCTAAAAATAAATAAATAAATACTACCATAGCAGCCTGCCTCAACGACTTTCGCTTTCTTCGGCTCAATGATGTAGTATCTTAACGATTGATTTAACATACAGATTATTTTGAGCCACTGACAAATTAAGAACCGCTGGGCGTTGCCAGTTCTCGTACACCTTATTTACTCTCCAAAATCAATTAGACTGGGGCCTTAGCCGAATAAGAAAGCCGAAGAACGAATCACGAAGGAGGAAGCGGGAACACAACCGAGAGGTTTCGTAGATCGTTTTGATACCTCCGATAACGATTCCCCGATAAAGGTACGATGCATTCGCAAAGGCGTCGGCGGAGTATCGGATACCGCTAGTAGAGTCATCTGAACGATCTGCTAAAACTCTAATGAGAAATTTCATGCATTTCTTACACTCTCGGTGACCCTAGCAATCAACAGCGTATCTGTCCATTCAGAGATTGTCATTAAATATTACTGGGCATATTACATTCCCAGATAACGCTGCATCTGGTGCTCGCCGTGCCACATGTCTTTATCTGGTCATAAAATATGTAAAAGGTCTTCCTGAATCTGATTTGCACATACGTTGCATGTGGCTCATAACTTCTTTATTTGTTAACTGAATTCTTGTTCTAGTGGCGAACAAAGAGTTCATTTTGTATAGGCTGTGCTATATTAAATATATGAATAGATGTGACACTATAACAAAAGTTGATAACTAATATATTGTGAGGGAGCCGGTACGTGACCATGGGGAAGGAAGAGCTTTCGGTTGCGTTCTCGAAAATGCTGGCGAACTCCCTTCGTTCTCCTGCATTCAGCAGAATTTCGCCTCCAATCAAGCTCAGAATCGATACGTCGTAACGTCCCAACTAGTCTAGATCGCCGATGTTCGCAGTCGGTATCCAATCTCGGACGAGCAAGAAAACATGTTTTAACACGTATTGCTGCTCGTTCGTCGTGGAAGCCGCGGAGAGGGGATTAAATTATTTACTTTGAGGAAATGCACTGGATTGTTTATACTAAAATTTCAGTTCGTATTCCGACAACAAACATTCGGTCCGACAATGATCTACGACGTGGCTGTACTTACACCGATGGAAAACTCAACCCGATGTCGCAAACATGGCGAGCGTGGGATGGTTTTTATCTCCCGAGAAGTAACGTGAGAACCGCACGATAATTCCTTCATGTTTCGCTCTGCTCTGATAGCCTTTGCGATATGGAGCGCACTGCCTCCTCTTGATTCTCCGGATTTCCTCAGGCGTGGGCGATACCATGACCGAGCCTGTTGGCGTGTTGACATAACGCAGCTTGCCAATGTTCAAAGCGTTAGCAAAGCAAAATCAAATTGGACATTGCGAATGTTTGACCTCCAGAAAAGTCGACGTTCACCTAAACGCCGCTGAAACTAAACACTGTAACAAAAAAAAATTCGCTGGATTTTATTTTGCGTGATTATCCGGCTAATAAAGGTCAATATATGGGCATATCAAGAATTGGACAAGCAAATTGACTATTAGAAACAGCACGAATAAGACGAAGGACAAGATGAGATGTAAAAATACAGAGATCCGACTCTCACTGAATTTTATTGAAAATCAACACGCAAAATCACCGTGAATAAATATAAGGCAATCATTATCAAGTTGTCATGCAGTACGTCTATCATACACGTAGCCCTAGGAACACCTGTTTTATTTTTAACCAACAGAGCGATTGAGGGTGCACTTACACACACGTCATTTGCACATCGAGATATGTTGTACGCCTCGGCAATCTCCGTAGTGGTTTGCTGTCTATACTCCCACCAGAATGACTGTGTCTTCTAAGCTTGGTTCACAGCCACATCTATTACAATGGCTGGCGAGATTAACCAAGGGCGATGACCTCATCGAGAGCGCGTGTTCTTTTAGCCTATCATTTATACATCGGCTTGCCTGGCCAATGTATCTAATAAACGACACCCTCCCTACACTGAACAAACTGTCTTCTGTGTTTCTTCGTATATGCATGACCCTCTCTTTACCCCGATCTACTCTCGCACATAGTCTTCTTAACTTCGATGAGGTTGAAAACACCACCGAGATTATATATCTTTGCGCCATTTTCTTTAGTCTATGAGTCACCTTGTGTATGTACGGTAAGACCACTGGCCTTTAGGTGGTTTACTACCCCACTTGTCCGGGTGTTCCAGTGCCTTTATGGGGTTCTCTGCCACTTCCACGAGAAGGCCGCGCGGATATCCGCATTTGTCAAACTGCCTAATTGGATTGCAAAACTACACCTCATCTCATGTGTACATGATTTAACTAAGGCCGGTTTCAGGCAGGTTATGGTTATGCCCCTCTTCACCACAGTGGAATGATTGGAACCGAACGGCAACACTCCCCTCTTACTCCCAGGACGGTAAGATTAGCACAAATGGTCGTCTGTGAGAGTAAACTTTAAGTCTAGGAACTGTAGACTCCCACCAATCGGTTCCTCTTTTGTATATGCCCCCCCCCTTTCCTTTCCGATCATGACCTGCACTCCTCTAAGGTGTCATTTATGACCTCGCCTCTCTGCCATTTTGGAACTATGTCGCGGAACATCACTATGTAATCCTTGCGTACCTAAGAACTCTTGTTACTACTCCCTCAAGACCCCTTTCTATCCCTCGATCCCAGCCTGCCAGGTTAATGTCACTCAGGAATGGCGCAACACTCCAGCCGATGTAAACTCCTTTCTTCTGTGAAAGATGTTCTTGCTAAAAACAATCAAAGGGGACCCCAAATGAAAGCACAGTGATTCAAAAAAGCTCTTCATGCTAACGCCGCAGGAGTTTTTAAAAGCGACACCCCCGTGCGATTAAATTCCTTCTTTAATAGCGCCAAACATTCTTGCGCGTGGTATGGAATAGTACATATCTTCAGCATCAGAGGATACCGCATGACAGGAGCCTGAGTAGTTCTGTTTCAACCAATCCCCAACCCATTCCGAACTATCCACTCTAAACGGATAGTGGCACTTTAAAACTTTCACGTGTCGCCGCTAAGTATGACCTGGGCAAGCAAGCAACATATAGCAATGTTATGTCGGTATATTGCCATATATTACCTTATCTGTCTATTTCTTGACATGGACATATATGTCATTTCTGTACTGGTAGGTAGGCGATCGTTCGCTTGGTTGTACAGTGATCGCTCATTCCTGAAATGAATCAACTGATAAACATTTTAACTCGAGACTGCTTTATTCGAGAGAAGTTTGAAGAAGAGCTTTTATGTCTCACAAAACCTGTTGTCGCAAAGCTGGTTCCATGGAGAAAAAAAGATGTAGAAGGGGGAAAAGGAAACCGACATCTTCATTTTTGATATCGAAATCGAAAGAGTGGCTATTGGTACCAGCATTCCAGAGTTCCGGCCGTAAAGCGAACTTTGGCTCCAAGTACAGCTAGCAGCAAAGCGCTAACATAGCCGGCTGCGGACAAGAAAACTTGGACATAGCAAGTTCGCTTACAACTGCGGCATATTTTCATATGAACAAGTGTCGCATAAAGGTCCATTTAGGTAATCGGTACCGCATTACACGCGCTAAACACTCAAGCGTTGACAGTCGTAATCAACCGGTCCCATCGGGCATAAAATGGGGCGTAGAAGTCTTCATATTTCAAAGCAGACGACAAGCTTTCTACACATTGATACAACAAACTTTACCTTCCCACTGATTTGTACAACTGTGGTACAGAATGGAGACTAATAAATCTAAAAACAAAATTCACGCGTTTTTGTTTTCAAATGTTAACAAAGAATGATTGCCCAGGCCCGAGCACGTGACCCTGGATCGAATATTCTGTAACTCTTCCAAAGTACTGATGCGTCAGAATTAACGAGTTTTAGGCGGACCGCACCACGGTTACGAGATTAATCGATCCCATCACAAAGTGCAATACCAAACTCGGTTTAGTATAGTGCGCTTCAAACATATTAACCCAAGGAAAGGGGCATAGAGACTGTAAGGCGTTTGTTCGTGCGTGCACGCGCCTATAGCCGCCCGGGGTGGAGGACTCGACTCAGGAGACTTGAAAGCCGGCAATATAAATAAAATTCACCGATTTTATCTTCGTAGACAAGCCCGGGATAAAAGGAAACAGAGTTGTAAGTAACATATAACACTTTGTTTTCAAAAGCAAGATAGAAGAAGGGCGAGGAGGACGTGTGCTGTACCCGTGTCAGGGTGTCTAGAAAATTATTATTTTGAAATTCCCTGACATTTCCAGGTTTTGCCTGTCGATTTCAGGAGACCTTCCCTGACGTCTGTAGAGGCGGTTAAATATATAAGACCATTGCCACACAAGGCATTGAGCATGAGCTGTGAGGGTCATTTTGCACGGGCTTAATCCAACTTGCATATACTGAAATATTCGGGTTCGTCCAGTCGGGATTAAACGAGCACTTTCTTGCCGCCAACATCTTCAGGGAAAAGGCCACTTCCGGAAACACAATAAAAACACGACGCTCAACCACACACGTCAATAACCGAATGGCAGTATGGCGCACTGCCGCCAGATGCATACTTTCGGATACTTTCGGCCTAATGCTTGAATTGGATTGGGGTCTGCGGCTTTCCCATCTGTTACTAAATCTAGAAGCTCTTACTGAATCCAGCCTAGTGTCGTGTCCTCATACCAATCCAATCCAAGGCTTGGACTGGATTGGTCGGCTGTTCCCATTGCATCGGGTAGCACGCTGTACATCGGGTGAGCAGAGCCCGCGCTCCGCTATAAGCATAATTTGCAGTAGACTCTCATTATTTCAAGCTCCATGAAGTCACAAATTTTGGTATGAATTATCAGAAGTTTGAATTATCAGAAATGTATCTAAATATGATACTAGACAACATTATGATTTGATAAATTGATAGCTACACATACAAAACAGATTTTTGCCGGTTTCCTCTTCATAGGCCTAACTATAAGCAAGTACAGGCATAATACATTGGTGAAAGAACTGTGACGTTAAGTTTATTCATCCGGCAAAAAACTTGTTGATTGTGGACTGTTTAGTCAGCACATGAAATTTCAAAACAAACTTTTCAATACCAGCCACTGCTAGTCGCTCTTTACGGTACTCTTCCTTTGCAGACAGAAACTTCCGGAGCTGAGCGATGTGCTCAAAGGCTTCTGCGGGGCTGTGACAGTTGGTAGTGGGTCATCTTTTTCTTCGTCGTCATGTTCACTCTCACCGCTGCACTGCGCTGGCATTACCTCCTGTAATATGTCCTCTAATGAGTCATCACGACAAACACACACATTGTCGTCAAGACTAGCATATTCCGTCAGCTCGGCGTTCAAATTATGTGCTTCAAGGCCAGAAAGCATGATGCCAGTGAGCTGTTCCTCATCCTCAATGTTGTCTTGGTCATCATTGCTGGTTTTGAAGCACATAATGTGAACGCCGTTTTCCGCTAATGTGTGCCCGCTTGAGCCTCGTTGAGTGCGCTTCTTTCCGAGCACGGGTGCACTGCGCAAAAGCAACACTCGAGAAAGCAAGCTCCGCGGGTATTGCTTCTCCGGGGTGCACCGGTGCTCAGAACAAAACGCACTCAACGGGGCCGCGAGAACAAAAAAAGTATGAATTAAGCGGCTTATAAATACACTAAAAACATAGCGGGACAACCAAAATTTTCAAATCTGTTTCAATAAACCGGAAGTACGAATCCGAGTTCCAATTATCGCGAGCCTACTGTATTGCCTATTTTTCTGCCCCCAAGTCCTCAAGTCTTTGCTCAGGGCACTCGATGGCGTTTCCGGCTCATTTTCCCTGACTGCGCTCGCGTTTTGACAATATCCCTGACAATTCCCTGATTTTTCCAGGTAATTAAAATTTCCCTAACAATTCCCGGTTTTCCCGTTTTCGCAGTCGCTAGACACCCTGCGTGTTTACACACTAAGTCCGGCTCAGCCAAGGCTACGATGTGATGGAGGCAAGCAAGCAGCGCCAAAAGTGCAGCGTCATCGCGCTCGTCGTTTTGTGGATTTGCCGGTGACCAACTAAACCAATCACGCGCACATAAAAAAAGCGCAGAATCGCGACCCCTTCACTGTGAAACATATTGTAGCTATATTTTTCAATGTTGAAGTTAGGGGCTATAGTCCATATAGCGCAGTGTCAGAAATCCTAGCCCCCAGCGATAAAAGTGGGGAATGATAATCTTAAACGCAAGCTCCCGTGAAGAGGGGGAGGGAAGAAGGGGGCTGCGCAGATATCAAGATTTCTTTTTTTTTTTTACGGCACTCTCGGGGTCAGTGATGTTTTTGGAGCTTTGTGACTATGCATTTCTGACGTCCTTGCACTGCGATATGGGCGAAGGGTTCTGAACAAAACGGATTCCTGCAAGAAGCGCAGCCCCCTGTACTGTGTCATGTTGCCAGCGTAAACAAACATGGTGGCGCCCATGAAATAGAGCATACACTGCTCTATACGGACATAATAAAAACAAAAACAAAGCGGAGGACGTACAAGTGACGATGGTGCATTGAGCACGTGATATGCATGTTTTATTTCTTTCTTTCTTTGTGGTTTTTATGAGTGCCATGTTCACTATTTATACTAGACGCCGACCTTAATTAGCTTCAGCTGAGAGTCAGCTTTGTGTCCTGTCGGTGACGCTTTACTTTGTCCTCGTCTTTGGGCGGTTTTTTTTTCATTATAGTTATATTTCTGTATAGTCAACTACATTAGAAAAGCATGGCCCGTTAAATTTTGTGGAACTTGTTTAAGCAGATTAACGTAAAACGGAATGTCAACCTGCGACATCCCGCCCCTACCGATCACGGCCCGACCAGCGGTATCAATGCATGACAGTTTACGTCATCTCATCTTGTTGTTACACCGCTGATACGCCAACACACGGTCACATCGGCGATAGTTCCAGTCTTCTGTTCACAACGCGCAACACTGCCATCACGATGTTGCTGCTATGTTGCTGACACGCAGAAATACAAAGCCACGTTGATTGCTGGTCGGCACTCGGCATTGGAAAACAGAACCGAACTCAGCACGGAAGGCACCCAGGCAGCCGGCAGCAAAATCTGCCGGTCTTGGACGCAGTTCCTGCGATTTCCATAACGTCAAAAACGTCGACACAGTTCCGCGTGGTTCCGCTGCTGTAGTTCCGCTAGGGAACGTGGTTCCGCAAACCGCGCAAACCAGATCGGCCATCTTACCCAGTGTACGTAGGTCTGCGGGCACTGCTCCGGAACTTCGCGGTTTATAGAGGCTTCGTTTGCTCGTTTGATAAAATTAGTGATAAAAACATTAATGCAACCGAAATGTTCCGCACGTTTGATCTAGAAGACGGAATTAACGGCGGCCTTCGCTGCCGCTGAAGCTCAATGAACTCAACAACATTTCTTAAACAACGTGCGCGACGTGCTCGAAAAACGAAACCGAAAGAAGATGAGTCGGGACGGACGAAAGCTTTCCTCGTCTGCCTGGAGAAGGAGAAAACGTTTCGTTCCTTCCTTCTTCTCGTGTCCGCTTGGGGGCGAGTCAGTAGAGGGGAGGAAGATGCGCCGTTGCTACCTTTTTCTTCCATTTTTTCTTAGAGCGTATGATAAAGATATATAAAACTGCAGTATTTTTTCGCACATATAAACTAGTTGCCAAACGTCTGTCACTTAAGTCGTCTCGTTAAATAAAAGGTATCCGTGAAACCTTCATTTACCTTAGACTTTTATTGACTGCCTCAACACCTGTTCGTTTTTTTTAATCAAAACGTACGTTATGATTAGATTCGCAGATCTGTTATTCTGCTGCACACGATGTGCTG
The DNA here is from genome assembly GCA_037355805.1 of Ixodes ricinus. Classification (NCBI taxonomy): domain Eukaryota; kingdom Metazoa; phylum Arthropoda; class Arachnida; order Ixodida; family Ixodidae; genus Ixodes; species Ixodes ricinus. The sequence goes on along the minus strand of JAZHYW010010812.1, from coordinate 12,450 downwards.
CTCCAACAATTTAAATTCAAATTTGTTTTCGAACATCAACGTGTTTACTCCCGCAGACCTTGACACGTGGCGAGGACCGCCCTTAATGTCGCTGTATAAATGAAATAAAGAAGCATCCCCCTCCTTCCTGCCCCCTCGCCTACATTGTTGCTTGACGTTTGCCACACAACTAAATGAGTGGTGCAAAAAATAAAATTAAACGGACTAAGAAAGTATAGCTTTCGGCTCGCAGTTGACAGCAACCCGATGCCTCCGGCGAAAGAGAAACAACGAAGAAAAGGGATCTGCCAATGAACACCGTGCAGCAGCAAGTGTGCATGCAACACCATAATGGGTTTTTCGACGTCGCGCACCCAGAACCATCTCATATTTCACTGAGACTCCAGTATCTAGCCGCCTGCATTTTTCGCTGCTTCGGATACGTGTTGCAAATAGTTTAGTTTTTCTTCATGGCAGCGTGTGCACCTTTATATCTATGGTTTGCATGCATCCCAGCATGCGCGCCTTTGTGTGCGCGTGCGCATGTGTACGTACGTGTGTGTGTCTGTGTCGCTGTGTGCGTGCGTGTGTGTCGTGTACGCGCGAGTGTGTGCGTGCATTTTCGTGTGTGCGTATGTACGCGCGTGTCTGTTCGTGTGATATAGAAAGGTGTGTATGTCCGATTCTGTGTGTGCGAATATACGTGTGCGTGTGAGCGTGCGCGCTTGAGCTACGCACATACTAGCACGCACGCAATGCCGCTAACTTGAGTGCCGCAAATGAAAAGGCGTAAGCACGACGCCGAAAATTCGTACACACATCTATACTGTCTACGTTAACAGAATTCAGAGTAATACTCTGACACGCTTCTTAAGTTCGTCGGCGGATAAACTCGCGGGGTTCGCTCTTTCGCAATATCTGCATACTTCTATTTTTTTCGCCGAAACCAAGCACTATTAGTAATGTGTTCCCCGTGCTCCCCTGCTTGCTGGTTTCTTGCGACTACTAGTGAAATTACTTTGAAAAGCCGCTTCTGCTTGCTTGTAAACCATCGTCTCACCCATCATGAACCCCCTAAAAAAGTATAAGGTTAAGAAATTTATTTTTTGCCGTGCTTCCAGTTTGCCTGAAAGGTTAGGGAAGAAACTTTTTCGGTTATATTGAAGGAACTGAAGATTTATTCTTCAGGTCGTTAATGCATACTAATTTCGACTTCAATAAATATTTTCCCTAGAACTCAAATAGCAACACAATCTTTGAGGATAGCCCCGGTTTAGAGTCTTGATAAAAGAAACAATATTGTTTGTACAGTACCCGAAGGGAAGGCTCGTAATCAAATTACAATTTCACTACTAATAGCTATTTTACAAACCTAGGCAGATGTTTGGGCTGCAGAACCTATCTCAGAGAAACATACGCAACATATAAAATTAAACATATCGAGGTACGTAATCATTCGTTTCAGAATTTTACTCTTTGCGTGTTTCTTAAACATCAGTCAACTAAACGCCATTTATATATTACACACATTTCAAAATCAAAGTAGCTACATCTTCATTGTCCATAAGAAAACAAACAAGTAAATGAGTGGGATTTAATTAGAAACGGCGCCCAAAACCGCCGTCTTTTGATAAACCTATTTTATCAAAACATCTCCGCAAATGTGAGCATTGATCTTGTCATGCGCTAATTCAAATCAAGTCTGGGCAACTCCTATGCGGACGTGGACAAACACTAACCAGCGCCCAACAATCGGCGAACAGAAATGCACATGGAGATGCTTAGTGCCGTCATCTCACACAATGGAGCAAGCCTCTGGGTGTTCCTTACACTAATAAACAACACCTCGCGACCCCGCTCTGCATGGAACGCTGGCCTTCGTACCAGCTCAAGGGAGATCGAAGCCATCGAACGACTAAACCGTAAACATACGCAACCAGAGGCCTCCCTCTATTGGTAAGTAATAAACAAGATACATAAAGCTTTTCCTTTGCTACATGCAGAGTGTCGAACCGGAACCGAACCGAACCGAAAACCGGAACAGAACCGTTATTTTTAGCCGAACCGGAACTGAACCGAACCGAAATCTTCGCCGCCATCTTGGAACTGAACCGGAACTGAACCGGAAAAATATAACGGTAACCGGTTCAAAACGGTTCACGGTAATTTTTTTATTACAAAATGAGTGTTTGAGAAGTAAAACTTGACAGCTGGCATTTCTATGTAGTGATCAAATTGTCATCAATCGAATTGCAATGTATAAGAAATTGTGGGTTTTCGTGGCGCTTTTGTATTGGCACTACAATTAATCTTGTGTCACGTGGTCACGTGACGTCATGTTTTCAAGACATGCTGTCAAATAATGTAACGTCACGTGGCCCCGTGGCGTAGTCGCATTACTCACCGCGTCGAGTCGACTTAAATTCAGAACGTGAATTTCCCTCTCTTCTCCAACATTTCGTCTGCTTCTTCCTCCCCGCCCTTCTTTTCCCTCGCCCTACCTTCTTGAGTTGCAACGGACTATAGATGTATTAGCGTTGTTGACACCGTGACGTCACATATGCCATCACTGAAGCCCATTTATACAGAAAAGTAGCGACATCCTTTGAAGAATGCCGCCTGCTATCTTGGGCCAAACCAGGCAATGCTACTGTCGACGCAGCAGGGTGTAAAAAAAAAACATAAAGATAAAAGGTGTGAGCGTCAGAGGAGGAGGGAGAAGGAATGCCTATGCTGTCGGAGTGCAGTGCATACTATGAGCTCATGTCGCCAATCAAATAACACCGACTGTGCAACCTCACGGCTTTCATCGTCTTTCTTTGAGCCCATCCTTCGAGGCTGGTAGACCATCCCCCGTTCCAAAAACCCGCAGACCCATGGGGTTATGAAACCGTGTGGGGCCCACAGAAACTCTGTGGGTGTTCGGGTCCCTATGGGTCCCCACACAGTTTGTTTGGGTGTGTGGGTGTGTGGGTATAGGTCCCCATGGGTCCCCGCACAGTCTGTGTGGGTCTATGGGAGCTGTGTGGGTCCCGCAGAGATCCTATAGGAGCTGTGTAGGACCAAAGTCCTGTGGGAGCCGTGTGGGTAACCCATAGGGTTTCATAACCCCATGCTCTGTGGGTAATCTGTGTGGGAACCTGTGGGGGAATGCACGCTTGACACCGTATTTCACTGCAGACCATTGCCAACAACCGGCTGGTTCTGTTCTATCTTTATTTACTGCTTGGCTCTTCATTTCTCTTGCATTCGCCGGTCGTTTATTTTTTCTCCCAGTATGTGGTTCTCTTTTGCTGTCGTCGACATTACAGCAATGACATCCACATTATGTTTTCGGCCACGGGGCTTCATCACTAGGCATTCTGAAAAATATGCAATGACGAAATGGTTAAAGGAGCACAGCTTGTAGAGGTAAGGCTTAAACAAATGTTCATTTAGATCACATGCCACATTACTTTCAGGAATAGTTTCATTTGGAATAGCCTTTAATAATGACGCACTTGAAAATTGCAATTGCCACATGCCCCATAAAATCAATCATTAAAAAGTTAATTCACAAATCTTGGTTAATTAGTCAACATATTGTGACGGTTATCCCCTTATCTATGTCCGCCGAGCCCCACAAATACACAGTGAGAAAGGCATCCACGTAACTCTCGCCCCTTTTTTTTAAAATTATGTTCGAATTAAAATTGCACATTCTGTATAATGTCAAACCCGATTATATCAAACTATTCCTTGCATCAAACTCTTTGTGAAGAGACAAGTAACTGCAATAAAAATGCATAGCAAAAAATGCGGTTACATTGAACGAAAATTGCACTGTCTCCCGATAGATTGAACTGCCAAGAGCGCCATTTAGCTCTGCAAGCTGGCTTTCCCCAAACTGTTGGGGGAAAGCCAGCTTGCAGAGAAAGCTGGCTTACACTTATGCCTGACTGTGCAGGCCGCTAGCAAACGCCAAGTGGGCCGCGTGTTTGAGACCCGACATATGGTGCCCCTCTCCATCTAATGTTTGAGCAAGCCAAGATCCAACCATTAAAAAAATAAGTAGAATGCTGATGCTGAATTCAGTTTAGAGAAAGTCATTAAGAGTGTTCAAACACCCTACCGGTCATTTAGAGTACTAATATACATCACATAATATAACCCTGCTTTTGTTTGCCACTGCATGACAAGTACTTAGAGCTACTGTAATTTTACATAATACCTACTGGGAGTTCACGTTTCCATGGGCACATCGAAGTGACCAGATAAATGGGCATACTGCGCTGATTTATTACAAGGGCACGCCTGAAAGTGGTGGCTTCAGCATTTCAAATATCAGGACATAAACCCCCTTCAGTCAAAAAGAAGAAGAAAGGAGAGAATTGTTGCAAATTGCAACAATTCTCTTCTTGAAAAGAAAATTTTCTCAGAGCCTTTTTTTTGGGGGTGAAGACATCAGATACTGTTCAGGGCCACTGTGGCATGTATTGCAACTGCAAATGATTGGAATAAAAAGGAAATGCCCTACGCATTGCTTACTCCATATAACCAAAATAAAAGCCAGTGAAAAAAAATCTGGTGTTTCCACATGAAGTATAAACAATATAGCTTTTGTGTTTTACTTAGGTTACCTAATACTCCCATAATTTTACTGAAAGCTTCCACCATTATGTTACACCTGTGTGCTCAATCCTGTCAGTTTTATGCGGCCCATCCAAAGAAAACCGAAACATTGTGAACTCCAGTATGATACCAACTAGCTGCCAAGATAATGCCCTGATTGAGAAGATTTTTCAAATAACTGCTTAGGTTACGTTTGCGTGGGATAATTTGCACTCGCCTCTTAGGAATGCCACTTTCTTGGGTGTCAGAGGCAGCCTGCTGTCCTTGTTAAGACTGGCATTCGACGCCACTTCGGTCACAGTCCTCTGCAGAAGGACACTGAACCCCCTCAGAGCAATGGCCAGGTTCTTCACAGCAACGCTTGGCCTTATGTCCTGGTTCACTTTGTTGTCACCCCAGGCTTTCCACGTCCCCTTGACATCGACCGTCGTAGAAATGTATCTATAAAAAAATTAAAAGAGGAGGCGAAACCGATGTATTTGGTGGCGAGATCCTCTTTTCATGAAATGCTGCTTCGTGCATATTGAATAAAGTAAGCTTTCGTTACCTTAACCCCTTTTCTTAATCGAATCATATCCAAACGTCCTCGGAAGCGCCTATACAACAGTACTACGCTGCTCAAGCTATCAAGCTCTTTTGTTACGTCCCCTGATTCTGCTGCTGTCGAACTGCAAGGGGTACTGGGTAACAAGCCCTCTTGTAGCGTCGGCTGCTGGCGAAGATTATTTGGCCGGCTCAGAAAAACCTGACAGTGCGCTCACTCGCTGACCGTACGCATTGTGATCGCGCTCATCCCTTTCCAGCCCTCTTTGCCTCCTAGCCCAGCTCCTTAGATGGTGTTCCAAGATCCCCCTCCCCTCCCCACCCCGCCCCCTGAACTTTTCGATCGGCATAATGGATAGAGAACATGAGAAGATGCGAACACTGATTTCGGTTGCCGGTGCAATGCGCGCCACTTTTTTACCTCTGTGCGGGGCTATTATGCAACCTTGAGCGTGGCTGGGGCTATAAAACCAATGCCTTAAAAGAAAAAAAGCCACTTTATGCTCCAAGATTGCTGGAGTTTCATTACCATGTACCTGGTGAACACAGGAATAGACCATTTTCAAAACCTAAGCAAGCAACATTGACGGCCGCCATTTCTTGGGCACGAAAGCTGTGATTGGATCGAAGTCCACGTGGAATGCTGACGTTGCACTCACGTCTATCCAAGCCAATCACTGACGTGGCGCTTGTTTCCACCGCGCACTCGGGATCCGCATTTAAGAAATGGCAGCCTTGGACATGCGCACACTTCTGAAAAGGGTTTATTGTATGGGCCAAAGGTAATTAATGGGGAATATGATGCTCCAAGTCTTTCTGCCCTATGCACTCAAAATGTTGAGCTGAATGGTAAAGATGCAGGTCTAAACTTTCTACAAAGAGATGCCGCCTTAGATATGTTTTTCAAGACATTATAAACTTGGTCCTTACACCACTGCTGGTGAAGTGATGCAACACCAAAAAACAATAATTTGTGGCGATAGTGCTGAAAGAGAGATCTCATTTGAGCAACATTTATCGAGATCTACATGGTGAATGACAAATTGTCGAGGCCTTTTCATCATGAAGACATTGTGCAAGCATAGAAATGCTTTCTATCCAGAGGTATCTCCTATAAAGCAAAAAATTACCAAATCAACTTACCATACCACGTACCAGGAAGTTTAGGAGCTGATATGGATCCACCTCAGCGGGTGCTTTAGCAGATGCCTCGGCGGATGCAGGGCCGACTGTACCAGCCGCTCCATTTAAGGTTGCAGGTATTGCAGCTGCACCACCCAAGGCTGCACCCGTGTGGCACACGCTCTGCATCACAGGAGCTGGTGCTGCTGCCACTTGTTCTGTGAAAAATATAAAAAATATATGACATGCGTCACAACAGTGTGCAGCACTGCCACAAGATGTGCGTGGTGCTACACTAAAAGCTGAGAGTGGGGTGGCAAGTATATACTAATTCAATCAACCACCCACCAGCTTGGAGCAATGTGGCTGCACTCCTGCCCCTGTGCATACAGGGAGAGCAGTGCCACATAACACAAGGCTGAGTGCAGTTTGGTCCAGCCCATACACAGCATCTATGACACCGTCAGCCAAAAACTTAATAGGTATAGTAAGGGTCGTGGCCATGACATTTATGATGCTGTAGCTAGTCAAAGAAAGTATGTTGAATGCATACCATGCTCCTGCAGTCAAGTATTTGTGGTTAGGAAATAGCACAGAATATTTTTCATAAAAATCTACCGCAAAGTTTTGCAACTCAGGAGTGTTCTGGAGAGTTTTACAGATCATAGCTTCTTGACTACACGGCTTGATAGACCAAGTAAAAGGTTTTCGGACATATGTGAGGGAGAGATCTACAAGTATCTATGCAAAGAGTCAGCAGTTCGTGGAGATCAAAGTTCGGAACAGGTGTGACAGAATTCGGCACGACAAATTTGCCAATGTTATTATTTATCTTTGCAACATTAAAATGACTCTGAAAGTGCGACCAGCTACAGGGTGTATTCACACAAGTCTTGTGAGTGTTGAATTGTAGGTACAGCACCCTGGTTTTGTCCATCTGCAATATATGACAAAATACCACAGAGACCAATACTGGAAACTTCTCTGAAAACCAATCGGCACGGTGGCGAAGGACGAGAGTGGCACTGTTCACCACTCTCACCTTCGTTTGTGTTTGTGTGTTGCTACTAACAAGCGCACCAATGGGAAGGCTTTAGCCATTATTGGGAACACTAAATAAACAAATACAAAATACAAATACAACACACACAGCAACACTGCATGCAAGTAGTGATGCACTTCTGTTGTCAACTCTGCATTCTGCTTACAAATTAAATGTGCAATTTCCCTACAGGCTTTCATTCCAAGCGAGTGGCATCAGAATTGCTAAAGGCCAGCCCATAAACACAGTCTGTGTTAAAAACAATCCTAGCAGCAATAAGTTGCTAATATATTGCCCAATATGTGGAGCACCTTACCATAAACAGCCTTGGCAGTCTTCCATGAAGACTTCAGCAGAGGAGACTGTCATTCTGTGTCGTCTCAGGACACTCGCATCAGGATGGTGAAAGTGAATGCCAACTTCTGCTTCGCAAGGGCTGCAGTAACTATAAAGATGAAAACACAGAGTAGAATATACAATAAAAATATCATGGACCAACTTGAAAAAAGTGTACAAAAAGACAAGGGCAAAAGGACAGGAACACGCAGGACACAGACAGGTGCACACTAGCAACTCAATCTATTCAACACAAAAGAAAAGAAGAGAGGATCAGATAAATCAGAAAGGCTGTGCTAAGAGAACTGAGCTTCAGGAACCGGGGCACGAGGCAAAGATGTCAGGTAGATTGTTTTACAGACACTCTAGAATTAACAACAGCCTTTCCATGTAGTAAAGTGGTGAGTTCATTCTAATTGAACACCTTAAAAAATAGTACACAAAAAAACAAGGAATAAAGGGGAGGAATGCATACACTACATACAAGTGCAGACTTTCAAGTCACACAAATTGGAGAAGAAAAAAAATAAAGAATGCAGACGGAGCTTTAGCAAAAGTTCAAACATGTCTAAGTGGAATGTGCTAATTCACCCGTATGCACAAGACTAAAAACAATTTCCTTGGTAGCTTAGGTAACAGACGAATGTGCGGACACATTGGTTGCCCATACTACGAATAATAAAGGCCTAAAATAATCCTCTTGTATGTTTTTCATAGTATATGCTAATTATTCACGTTTCTTCTAAGGATGACATACACGAGCAGTGTAAACAGTGCATAGATAGCTGACAGCCTATCGTGAATTTTAGAGAGAGATTGAGCTGTTTTGATGTATTAGCCATCCATCTGTTACCTTAACTGATGAGGAAATTATGTTTTTAAAATCTGCTCTTGCTAATGGGTGAATCAGTGCGTTCCACTTGGGCCTCTGCTCGAGCTCCTTCCGCATACTTTATTTCCTTCTTCTCTGTTTATGCGAGTTGAGAGTCTGCACTTGCATGTGGTCTATGTGTTATTTCCCTTGTCTCCTTGACTTTTTGTGAACTATTTTTCAAGGTGTTCAATTAGTACCAGCTAACCAACTTACTACAATCATGCAACAACCAAAAACAATTACAACCTACACCATTCGCTAAAGGCAGTACCAAAGTTTGAGTGAGGTATGAACACTATATGCTTACACTGAATAAAATATACCTTCCATAAACTGGCGAGACACCACCCTAATTAAGGATAGGCTTGTGAATTTCCCAAGAAGCCCAGAAGCGGCGTCAAACATTTTCGGGGGTCCAAATTTTTGCGATCGGGAGCGGTATGCTATGCATTAATCACCATGGGGTGAATTTACCACGGCACCAATTTTTGGCAATTCTTTTCTGATTACGAATCGCGAAAATGAGGTCGTTTGCAGACGACTGGGCGGCGGAAGCAACCGGCATGCTCGCTCGATCAATCAATCGCTGCCTTTTGCCTGGACCAGCTCTCCGGACGCAAATACGCACACAGAATGCACACGTAGTGTCAAACCTTGAGCTTCGGCGATGGAGGGGCACCGCGCTCTTCCAGACATTCTAGTTTACCAGTAAACAATACGGTGGAGGGAAGCAATCAAACCCCTCCCTCCCTCCCTCCCCTTCCTTTTCCGCCTTTGCCTGCCTGCCCGCCCGCCCCCATGTGCCAAAAATTTCCGCCGCCGGAGCGAGTACGCAGCGCTCACCTGCGCAGGTGAGCCCCCATGTGCCAAAAATTTCCGCCGCCGGAGCGAGTACGCAGCGCTCACCTGCGCAGGTGAGCCCCCATGTGCGAAAAATTTCCGCTGCCGGAGCGAGTACGGAGCGCTCATCTGTGACCGATAATTAGCGCGAGGATGGAGTGCTCTGCATCGGGGAAAAAAGAAGAAAAACAGCCTCGCATAACACCATTCGCGCACAATTAGTAATAATGGTAAAAGCAAGTGATCTGGAGACAATAACAAGCATTTAAAACGGAGGAAAGAATAATCTAGCCCTAACGAACAAAGAAAGGAACTTACTTTGGAACGACCGTGCCACGATCTTGACTGTTGAGCAGATTCGACGTAGTTCCACGGCTCACAGTCGCTTCCTTCTTTTTCGGACACATGTGAAACTAAGGTGAACTCCACGCATCACGACTAATCGGTAAATTTACCTTAAGACAGATATATGAAACACACGGCAAGCACGACCGACGAAACGTGCAAAAACAAGGTTGTGGATTGGATTGAATTGCATTCGTTGGCTATTATGGATGCCTAGCGACTTTACGGAGGCTAAGTTCGCGTATCTTCAACACGCTTGCAATAAAACGATCAGGAAAGCGCATTAAAAACTATTAGCAGACACAGTAATAATAAATTATTGAGTATTTCAACATTGCCACAATATTAGAAATACGATCCTGAACAGGTAGCAAAAATTAAATACGAAACTAACCACAGAAAGTATGCAAAGAAGTTTGGAAGACATATAAGCTCCTAAAAAACGGCTCTTTCCGGTTGCGAGTTTGGTCTAGCTTGTTAACGCGCGGCGCTGCTGATCTTGCGGTCGGTGGGTCGAATCCCGGTAAAGTAATGTTTTAATTTTTATTTTTTTATATATTTTCTTTTGTTTTTTGCAGTCGCCGGCCCCCTACTTTAGGGTAAAAATCACGCAGAATGTGAAATTAGAAAGTGCGAGCCCAAGTTTGAATTGATGCAATGCACAAACCGTGGCCCTCTTGTTTTGCCGGGATAATTCGCTCCCTCCGTGCTAATAGGTGGGTCTGTGTAGTAGACAAACAGCGCAAGTCCTTTCAACGAAGTAAGGAAGGTAATAATAATGGGAATATTGAGAGCAAAATGGTAAAATGTGTAAGTGGTCAAACTGCAAAGGTGATGCAGCCAAAGTTTGTCTGAAGGCGGTCATCCTATTGAAACGAAAATACCGCTATTTTAAGGTAGTTATTTACCTGAGCTCATAGCGCGCTACGTATTAAGCACATCTCTTAATTTTCTGACTTCCAGAAAGTAGTACTTAATTTTGTTCTGGTACATTCTGGTTTTACTTATCGAGGATGCACTCCGCAGTTTTTTTAATTTTTTTATTAGGCCTAGACATGTTTTTATTTCTGACATCCAAGAACAGTGCGGATAATTAAACTAGCTTTCAGAAACGGTATCGTTCGGTGTTATAACGCTTGTTTCGTAGCGTCAAGGGGTCACATTCACAAACCCGGCAGTGTAAACATCCACACCACATTGGTGTTTCTCGTTTTTTCCTGCTAAAAAAAATGTTTTTTATTTTTTTGGTGCGGTATGTCATATAACATAAGCTATCGGGGCACAGATCGTCTGTCTATGTGAACATTTGAAATATTTCTGTTAGATGATCGTAACTACCACAGAAGACAGTCGATTCCTGCCTGAAATAGCATATTTTCACACTCAATTAAAATCACCAATAACATGATCTGAGGAGAGTTATGTACCTCTCGTGGCGTCGTAAGCAATAAACACATCTCTTACTTTTTCTAGTTTCTGGAGAGTAATGCTTATTATTGTTTTTGTAGCTCAAAGCGCGTGCTCATTCCTGCCACGTGTATTTTTCATTCGGAGGCTCCGCTATACCATTTTTATTTTTTATCTGAGCCAAACACGTGCATATACCGCCGGACCTTAAGTATAGTACATCAAATTAAACTAGATTCCTGAAAAAGTATCGTTCGGCGTTGTAATTGTTTTCTTTTTTCGTGGCGTACGTGTTCAGATTCCCAATATCCTGCATTTGTTTCCTAACCGCATTGTTCTTTCTCTCGTTTTCGCGGTAAAACACGTCAGCCTTGCCATGCTGGGATCAAATACACCAGCGTAGGCAGTCATTCACGAAGGATTTATCAACGCAAACATTTTCCCTCGCTATTCATGCTATTCATGCCGCAGTTCGTCAGAATCTCAATGACTTGACTGAATAGTGAAAACGGCAAAAAGAAAAAAAAACGATGTCGGTGAGTAAACGGAACTTCCACGGCGGGGCTCGCCAGCGTGAAGAGCAAAGCGCAAATTCCGGAAAGTTTCTAAACTTTCATGTAAATACTGGCCATCGAAGACAGCAAAATGCCGATGCCGGCCAGTTACTGGACTTTCATGTAAATACTGGTCAGCAAAGACAGCAAAAGCACGATTCCGGCAGTCACTGTAACCTCTGCTGAACTGGCCAATGAGTAAGACAAAACGCCGACGCCGGCAGGGGCCGGTAGCTCACCGGCGCCCATGGCCGGGCGTCGCCATCCTGTTACAGCACCGGCCGGCGTAACAGGATGGCGACGCCCGCCAGTCCTGTAACAGCACCGGCGGGCATCGCCCGCCGGTCCTGTTACAGGACCTGCTGTGTGCTACCTGGGTACATGCAGTTTACTCAAGAAAAACTGCTTGCTTTTTGTTTTTCAGTCTGTCTCCATATTTTGTCATTTTAAAACATGCCCTTCTTTTAGACTTAATCACTATTCTGCTGCAAGATGATTGCATTTGTTCATGTATACTCGTCAGCGCACTAGCTTTTTCTCTTGTTTTGTTTGCGGTTCATTGGATATCTGTAAAATAAACCTAATAAGAGTCCAGATAAGTAATGTCCTGCAACTAATTTGTCTGTTGCCAATCAACATATACATTTATTGCTCTGCATTTTGGCAATACGCTTTTTCGCTAGGATACAAAACACGAAAGACTGATAAGGTCAGAGCACAAAACACAAAACTGACAACTTCGGAACAATGTTGACATAACGTAATAATGCGTCAGCATTAGAAGCCCTATTTCGAAG